>VWZF01001128.1:1958775-2007035 GCA_013396755.1 Sclerurus mexicanus
TCGCCACGTCCGTGGCCGGCAGCGCTCCCTCCGGCCCTGGCTGCTGCTGAGGAGCCGGGGTGCGGCACGGCAGGGACGCGGTGTGCTGGGGGCTTGGCAGGTTAACACTTGGCCTCGATGATCTTGGAGGTCTGTTCTAGCCTCAGCGATTCTGTGCTTTAAATAAGCGATGCCAGAAACTGCCACAAATTGGTGAGTGTTCAGGAGATGATGTGCTTGCTTTGGAGGCGTTTTATGTGAAATACTTCCCCACAAGACTGTGGGCATGAAGGAGGAACTAAACCCTAAGGTACTTGCAAGTTATCATAAAATGTCAAAAAGAAATTGAAAAAACACTCCTTTTTTAAATCAGAGGAGGCACCTTGTCTGTGAATGGTGAAAAAGTCTAGACAAAATGTTGAGGTTCCAGTTAATCATCTCATCAACTGCAACTCAAAAAGCAAGCAATCCGAAAGCTTCCTTCTTATGTGTAGTTTTACCTATTCAAGTCGACCCAAGGAAAAGGCATGAAACAGTGTCAGGGGAGGTTTAGGCTGGATATTAGGAAAAGGTTCTTGACCCAGATGTTTGAGCACTGAAGCAGGCTGCCCAGGGAAGCCTGCCAGAGCTCCAAGAGTGTCTGGACAATGCTCTCAGGCACATGATGCCATTCTTGGGACTGTCTCGTGCAGGCCAGGAGCTGGACTTGATGATCCTTGTGGGTCCCTTCCAGTTCAGGATATTCTATGATTTTAAACTTCTTGTCATCCTTACTGAATTCTGTGTACATGTAAAAAGCTCCTTTTTTTTTTTTTTCTCCCCCACTGATTATGTAAATTTGTGTAAGTTGATAGCCTGAATTATATTCTCTGTTTTTTAGGATTTCCAATTAAGTGCTCACATTGAATGCATCTCTAGTATTTTATCTTAAATAATAGTAGTACTGGAAATATTGAAACTGCTAAACATATATAGTTCATTTAGAAATAAGGTTTCCTCCTGCGTGAATTCTGGAGTTTAGGAAAACTGATGCAGATGGGTTTCTGGTCTGTGTCTGTGCTTTCCGGGGAGTATTGTAACATGAATAGAAGGGTACGTAAGAATATTCCCATGTCTCATATTATGCCTCTATCTTGCCATGTCAGTGCTGTCACTACAGAAAGAAGGATAATCAGAAGATTTAAAATAAAGACTTGGTTGAATCTAAACAAAACTTCATCTCACAATTGGATTTCCCTTTTAGATGTAGTTTTTTCAAAAGATTTCATCAAGGTTGCTTGGTAATAATTTGCCAGCCTTTCCAGCATAGTTTTGTAAGCAACACAGTTATTGTTGTCTAAACTGAGTTTGCTGCCTAAGGAATGTAAACCATCTATTAAAACGGTAGAGGAATTTACAGTACAGATGGTTCACCAAGGAAGCAAGATGAATGTTCAGGGAAGCAGGATAAAAAGATTACCTCTTTATCAGGGCTGGTCTTTGATAATGTTTTATGTAAAGTCTGTAAAATACTAAATATATTGTGGAATATAAGCCAAAGCAGTAAACACTCTGAGGAGTATTAAATAAATATGTTACTTCCTGAGCAGAAGCAGTAGTTAATTTTCAAACCAATGTAATGCATGTAAACAAACGTGGGTGTGTGTGCAAATGTATGACACTGCCCTCTTATGGATGAAGTGTTTGACTCGGAAAGACTGCAATAGTCTGCTGCCAGGACTGAAAGGAACAGAATTGCTGTTACATTGAAGGGTTTATTCATTGTCACTTCCAGCCACAAGCAGGGAACTCTACATTTTGCACATTTTTACGTGAGGATACCTCCCTTCTTGAAACCATTCCGTTCTTATATACAGTTCATTAATTCCTTGTACAACTTTTACTAAGTACGTAATGCAAAGGAGAGATTGTACAGGGCAGAAATCAATTAAAAACACAGACCTCAAAGATGAGGCCCTCCAGTTACTCAAACACTTGGATTTCTATGATTATAATGTCTATTAATATTTGTATTTTACATATTTTTGGTGTAATGAATTGTTCTTCTGAAGTTGGTTTTCAGGCATAAACTTTATTTTTTTTTCTCCAATGTATGTCGTTTCTCTTAATCTGGAAGCTGATGAGTAAAGGAAGAAGCAAAGGACAATAGGCAGAACAGAAAAAGACAAAATGTCAGTAGCGGAAAGAACTGGTAACACCTGCTTTCTTTCTTTTTTCTGTGTTCTCTGTCAGCATCCTTGGTGCAATAAACCCATTGTATCCTCTGCACTCCTTCTCTTTTGCCTTCTCCTCTTTCTCTTCTGTGAGCCAACAACCTACAGGCTTCCCCCCATATCTTCAGCTTCCTGTGTGGAAACAGTCACACTTTATATTCCTACCTAAACCCTACTGCAATAATTCCTGTTTCTAGCACGTTGCCACGTACTCTTAGATTTTCCTGTCTTTAAAATGTGAGGCAGCGTATACTGTACCTGGCTTTGAGCAACACCACCTAATTGATAAGTTGTCAGGCTCACGAGAAGAGGTTACTTGACATTGGCTGCACCCTTCTCTGTAGGGGGGACATTCAATATTAGATCTTTTCTGGATATGACCACTGTTTTCCATAAAACCTCTAGAATCTTAATATCTTTACAAATATTCTGTCAGGTTTTGCCAATGAATTATTGGAAAGAAGGGGTGGGAGATGCATTCTATAATCATCTACATCTAGTTCCTTAGGAAATTTAGCTAAGAAGTAGTATGAAACATTTCAAAATAGGGTTCCATTTGTCAGCATGCAAATCTTTGTAAACATAAAGACATTTGTAAACTAATGCACCAAAAGACACTAATGCACTAAAACCCAACACCAGGTCCAACCTCCATTCTAATCCTCCAAAATGTCCCTGAAGATTGTCACTCTGATGGCTGGGATAATGCAAGTGCCTGAAAAAGTCACGTTAGCAGTATGTATATTTAGAGTAATAAACAAAACCAAGTGAATGTCAAGTAGAGAAATGCTGGCCTGTGAGAATAAACATGAAGACCTATCTATTTGTGAATTCCATACTGGAAGTCTTGAGATGACTACGAAAGACTCAAACGTAGTAGGACTCATGGAATGAGGTGTTATGTCCTACCAGGAAGAAAATACAACAGAAGACAGTCTTGTGGCAGTCATAGTCTGAATTGTGTTTATTTGTATGTTCATAAGCATGCTCCTGTTTAGAGCTACATTCTTTGTACTAAACTATTTTATAACCTTTTTTTTTGTCAGAAAGGATCACGTTTCCCCCTTTGTAATGTCCACATTAGCTTGTCTTTCCTTTGCAATATAGATCTCAAGCACAGACTAAAAAGGTTAATCTTATTTCCTTGTAAAATGACTCCTGGAGATGCAGTGGTGATCTCCTTTCAACAGCCATGCAAAATTCCCACTGACATAGTTTAGTAAGAGTTTACTGCTGGCAGCCATGCTGATCTTGCTGGCTTTACGTTGGCCAGTACAGCACATCATGAAGCATGACCAACTGTCTTCAGTCTCTGGTGGAAATGAGCAGATGTTCTTCAATAACTTTGTTCCTTTTGCATTAAAGAATTGATGATTTTTTTGTTGTTGTTTTGGTTTGGGTTTTTTTGAGCAGGTTGAGTGGATTGTAATTTGGTTTTGTTTTGGTGTCTTGTTTTGGTTGGTTTTTTTCTTCTGTTAGTGCCAATTTTAAATTACCTAGCTCAGTTAGTGTTGCTGATACTCTAGCAGCATGGAGCTCAGCATGGCTGATACTGATCCAGTTAGTTTGCTGACAAACTGAGTTTTGTGCTGTCCCTACTGCACTTCCTGAGTTGTGAACTAGTTTTAACCACATCAATGACAAATGTCCTTCTAAGGCTTCTGCATCCTGCCAGAAGGATCTCTGCTGTTCTGGTATTTGTGAGGAGGCAGGAGAAATGGCTTGTGCTTTCTGTACATTTTGGCTTCTAGTTTTAGATTTTTATTCTGTATTCTAGGCATCCAACTTTCTTGAGGAGAGTATCATTTGTGTGTTAATGTTGTGAACTGACTCTGATAGTGCAGAGCTGAGTTTTTAACTTTATACATATTGATGCTTTTGCAATAACTTAATTTGTGTCACAGGGAGGGAATATGCAACAGAAAAAGTGGCATTAAAGAATAAAAATGTTACTTCTCAGTGTTTGGGTGAGCTCTTTGTTGCAAGACATTCCCACCAGGCTAGTGACAGGAAAACACTGGGCTTATGCATCCTTACGACCCCCATACCCCAGCTGCAGCATTCAGCACCATACCTTGTAGAAATGCAGTAAGGTGTTGAGGTATGTACGTGGTCAAGAACTTACACACGGATCTCATTAACCAGCAAGCTTGAAATTGCCCTTACTACAAACAAGGTTAAAGAAAAAGCAAAGGAGAATGCTTTTTTAAAGAAATCAAACTCGATGGCACAGCTGTGAAGATTTTAAAAGAGGAACAGAAATGTAAGAATCCATTCTTATTAAGTTTATTCTGAAATCAAATGATCTTTTTTCCTTCCTTGCCTGCAGCTGATAAGAGGCTGCAGAGTAGGTCCCAATGCTCCTTTGCCTCTCTAGAATATAGTGCTGTCTCCACAGGGGAGATTCCTGTGAGACGGAGCATGCCAGATTATCTTTCAATCCTTTTCTAGGTGTCTTCCAATCCCACTTAGATCTCCCAAAGATTCATAAGTGATTTGGGATGTAATTTTAGAATTATTGACTGCCCAAGATTTTTTTGAATGCTTACATGCTGTTTTAATAGTTTGCTATATTATTAGCAAATTGTAAGATATTAAAAAGCTGTTAATATTTTCCCCACTTGCAAAGGTTACATTCAAGTCACAGAGTAAAGCATATGAATAATAAATCAATAATCATATCAATATTTGAGTAAAAGTGTCATGTTACTGACTTTAGACTGAGATCAGGCAGAACTGTAATTAACCACTTCCAGTGATAGTGAGCTGGAATGACTAAAGTCCAATTTTATCTTTGAGGAACATTGTGACAAGGGTTTGGAGCTTTGAACACCCAAAGAGATGAGATGAGTTGCAAGGCCCAAACAATTCTTTTTAAATAAGCAAAAACATCATAAAGAATATTCAACATTCATCAAAGTTTACTTACTCTTCATTACCACACCTCATTACCAAAGTATCAGAAAGAAGCTGAATGTCTGGAGACTGGATACTTGGCACATATACTACTTGAACAAAAAGACTTACAATTTTAGATAGGAGGGGGTGGAATTGCTGAGGAGAGTCAGAGGCACTTTTGCATGTGGACTGTGCAGAGGGAGGGATGTTGTGGGTGTTGGGAGAAGTGTGTATCCATCATGTCAGATCTACAATTCCTAGATTCTGTCTTTTATTATATTCTGTATTTCTAAAAAAGCACTACATCTTCACTCTCTAAAATCCTGTGAAAAGGCAGAGCTAGTAAGTAAATTTCATGAACAGGGAAGAATTCACAGTGCCGTGCTTTTTTATCTAGGGGGATCCTTCAGTCAAAATAACCCTCCAAGAGCAAACATCCTTGGCGAATGCCTTGAGGTCCTCCAAAAAGTAACAGGGTGCAACCTCAGACCTATTCACATTTTCATAGCAAATAAATCTTTAGAACATATTAAGCATCCCCTTCAGTCTTTCTAGAGAAGAAATTTTCACATCCACTCAAAACATAGGCTCTGCAACAGGTGATTTAAAGGGTATTATTTTTCCTTTAGGTAACTGCATGACACCATAATGAAACCTCAGACATTTCTGCAGGTTTTAACAAACACCTTATTCAAAATGTCTCATTCTAAGAGCACTTACTGGAAGTGCATTTACAGAGGAGCAACTTTCAAAAACCACTTGTGTTTTTGTCGTCATTAAAGCTAGAGTGTTACAAATGTATGGTAACAGCAATAATATTTCTATAGTGTGGTTTGTGTGTGCTTTATGATAAGTCCTGCAGTTCCTCCTACTGTCCAGATCAGGAAATCAGTTGAAAACTACCATACTCCCTTCACCTACATCTCCTCTACAATGAGAGTTGGTTTGGATTTTGTCCCAGAAAAGAGTCTGAACGTAGCTGTGCTACGTTCTCAGGCTTAGGAGCATGGACTGGTAAGATGCTCCAGGATAAATATGTGACATCTTTCCATATGAAATTCATGTGTTTTTAGAGCAAAATCTGCAAGGAGAATTTGCTAGCTTGTTTTAATCCAAACCTAAGCTATTTTAGAATGTCGAGTGCTGCAACAGCTTGTTTGCCAAAAAAAAAAAAAAGTTGTCATGGTAGTTCTTAAAAGCATGCTCAACTGGTTTTTTGGTTTGGTTTTTTTTTTTTCAGAGAGATTTATTTCCTTAAAATAGCATTTCCCTACTAAAAGTGTAGGCTGAAGAGAGTTATCTGACAGGCAAGTAGAATTATCAGCATGTTTACTTTTCAAACATCTCTGCCACACTTGAACAGTTCTGCTGAGGTGTCATGCAAGAGTGATGACATAGGTTTTGTAAGAGTTTGTGTACTAGGATATAAAAAATTAAAATGTGTCACAGCATTTAAAGTGCACTAACATTTTAATTCCAAACTAGTCAAAGCAATGTCCTTACACCAAGTTAAAGCATTTTCTTTGACTGTAGCGTCCCTTTCTGGAATGTATCCTCAGTTCCAAGGAAAGTTGCATCTCCATTAGCACAAATTACACCTCTTGGTTGTCTGAAAGGTGCAGAAGCTCCTTTGGAGCTTTGGTTCTCTGCAGTTTCTAGTACGCTTTTGAAAGGATGTAGGCAGAGGTTTGGATGTGGTTAGTGTACCGTCCATGTACCGTGCTTTTATATGTGATATCTTAGAAGCAAAAAGCAAGGATTTATGATGTAGCTTGACTCTGAAGGAAGGTTTTTAATTACATTGCAATGAAACTAAGGGAATAAAGGGACAAGTTCCCCAGTGATTTTTTTTCAGAATCCCTCTCATTCTGCTACCACAGTTCTTCACAAACAGAGGAATATAGAAAAAAGACCCTAAAACTTTCTTTGTTCAAAATAAGATTAAGGAAGTGAGATAAATTTATGGAGTATTCATGGCACTACTTTAGATTTCTTTTATAAAGCTTAGGACTTGGCTTCTAAGTCGATAAGGACATTGAGACACAAAATGAATTCTCCAAGGCTGCTAGTGCTACAAGGGTGTATAATCACTTTGGGATTGCCAAAGATTTTTTTTTTTTTTTTTTTGCTTGGAAGATTTGTGTCACTTTCACTCCCACACATCTGGCAGGAGAACTCTGCACTGGCTTAGTTGAAAAATCTTATCTCATAGATCACTACTAGCAATAAATTCCAGCCTTTGTGCTTACTTATATTGTCCCACAGCCTGGAGTCACTGATTTTGTGGAACTAGGAATGTGGTCTGTAAAATATTTACTCACCAACACCCACACCCCCCAAAAAAACCCCCCAAACACTCCATGCCTCAAAACCAAGCCTCTAGCTCTTTCATTGTGAAGTCAGCTTTGAAAATGTAAATCACATCAAACTGACTCTCAGGGCCAAAGAAAACAGGCAGCTGGATTCCATCCCTTTAGCTAAGAATCAGCCCTTAAATACCTCTTAAGCAGACACTTTATATGAGCTATAGTCAAACTCATAGTCAAGTAATGTTTTCCCACGTGTCCCAGAAAGCACAAACAGCATCTCTGTGTATGTGGATGGACTGGGGTACTGACAAAGCACAAGTGGGCCAAAAACCTGCAAAGTGCTAATGCAGCTCTACCACAGTTCTCTAAGCTCACACCTATGCTAAAAAAAAGTGATATATTTTTAATCCATGTCCTTAAATATAGCTAAGGCAGATGTGCTCTGAAGAATTGTCGGCAAATAGCCTACACTAGGTGTTTTCCTGGGGGCTAGTCCACATTTGTGAGCATTTTTATCTGGTATTGTCTTCTGGAAGCATTCTTATTTTATGGAATTTATTGTGCTGATCCTGTTCTATACGATGGGCATGGGAAACATGAAGGCAGCATTACCTTATACATTGAAGACTTCGCAACTTGTAGCAAAAGAGACTGGAAAGATAAGAGAAGGTGAGACAAATGAGACAGTGACTGGCATAGATGCAGTTATCTCTGCAGGATAAATTAAATAATATGCTGGGGAGGAAGAAAATTAACAACTCCCAGCACTAAACCACAGATAGGCAATTTAGCAACCTGTCTCCTGGAATACCAATAATAAGCCAGATCAGAGTTTGTAATGACCAGCAAGTGTCGCTGGGTAGTGAATGCATTCTCTAGGTGTGGGGAGAAATGATTTGGAGACATTTGAAATGCAATGTACTCTAATATCTCTCCATTCTTGATGATCAGATTTCAGAAGAAAAATTGGCAACTGGCTTATAATAAAGCCAGAATATTTTCCAAGAGTCACAACAATCCTTCTTGAGTAACATACCCCAGCAAAAACATGGCAGAATAACCAATGAGGGTATAATGAACATGAAATGCCTTCCTCTTTGTTTTCCTAAGACCAATTAACAATGTTTTGACTCTAGGTAGTGTTGCATAACATGAAACATAGTAGTTTTAATCAATATACCAGCACAATCCAAGAACAAGCTGTAACTTAATTTTTGGCATTTTTATTTTCAGTTTCCCAAGTGACTACTAGTGAGTGCATGGAAGTGTTTTTTAATTGGTCCTGATACACATTCACATACGTGGCCATCAAAAATGCGTTACAGTTGCTGTGGGAACTTTAACTCAATTGCACTGACTTTAGGAGTATTAAGTCAGAAACAATACTATTTCAATGCCATTTTTTTTTGTATTTACTTGGCAAATACTCTTGTCAATTTAAAGTTTCCCATGGGAGGTGTCAAGAGGTCACTGAAATTTTCCTGGGCAAGGGAAGGAGAGTGGTTGAAACTATGGCCTCCCTGCTGCTTCCTTCAATGTTTTTCTTCATGTCATTAGTGCTGTACTCGGCACTTTCCCCCTAGCTTCCATTAGAAGAGGGAGAGAGTGAATGTAAAAATGTTAGTGAGAAGTGGAGGCAAGAAATACAGAGAAGGCTTCCCTGCTGTTTTATTTGGCTAATTCTAGGTCTTCGTAACAGTAAACTCAGTCACAGAAAACGAGTATGGAATATATTGTCTAGTATGCACAAAAACTCCCAGATGCTTTCAGCACACTTTTCCCCCAGTTCATTCTATTATTCTACACAGTCTTCTATCCAAGGATCACAAAGCCTTCTGACCTCTCTGTTATCCTATGGCAAGAAAATACAGTTCCCTAAGGCTGCAAAAGCATCAGCATTGGATTTCCAGAAATTTTCCTGCAATTTCCATGGACATCAGTGTAGCTGTGAGCAGCTTATTCTTCAGGCACCACTAATAGAGAAATGCAGAATGGAGGGATAGGAGAGACACCCCACATCTTACAGGTCTTGATGCTGGGCTTCTGAATTTAAGGTGAAAATACCAGAGTTGAGGTATCAAAGATAGCTTTGTTAAAGCTAGTGACTATAGGAAGGGATCTGACCTGTGTCATGATATGGATTAGTGTGATCCCTGTAACAAACCCCCGTGGTTTATTGTGTGATAAACCAGGCAATTGCACAATTACTAAATTTTTGAAACCAATTACACATTTCTCACATTTTTAACTGCTGTAAGGCAGAATAAAACATCTGTGGGGAGTTTTGCCAGTAAGTAAAAACAAAAATAGTGCTAAGTAAATACATCACAACTTGATTAATGCAAGATAAACATTACAGGCTACACAGCTTTTGCTCCTCGGCAGGCCTATTTTACATTGTATGTTCATACATAAATTTCTCTTACTAACACTGCATAAGCAGTCTGGCACCATCCTTGACAGATGAGCTTTAGGAACCACAAAGTGGTTTAAGTTATAGCTCCATCTGTTATATCCCATCCTTCTGATGGAAATTGTGTTCACTGTGGTAGAATAAGCAGAATGGAAGATGTGTTCATATCCTCACTGACAGCAGCTCAGAGTCTGGTGCCTTGGCTCACACCCATCTTCTCAGCAGTTTAATCAATGACTCTCTGCTTCGTGCCCAAGCATGATGGTGGGCGCACATTTCCTTCTGCTGATCCTGATAATCATCAGCAGAGGAAAAGGACAGTGAAGAACAGGAGCAGCTCAACAGATCACAATGAGATCTGACTCAAACTTCCTTTAGTTTTACTGGGAGGGAGTAGGCCTTGTTATAACTGTGCCTGTTGGTGCTCCACTATTGTATGTATGGCTAGATACTGGTATCTGTGATGGAAAATCTGCCCATTATGGATCTGAGCAAACTATAGTATCACTGCATGGTTAACAAAGGTTGTGGGCCAGGATTAAACTGTACTCCTTTTCCCAGGTGGCAATGCTTGACCTCATGGTCTGTTGGAGTCAGAACTTGCTGGAGTTTCTTCCTGGACAACCATGATTACCCAATGCAGAGAAAGCAATAGTGGCAAAGCAGTGAACAAAATGAGTTAAGCTTCCGAGGGCACTGTGATGATTAACTGATGTACTAAAGTTCATGGTGCAACAGGATATACAGCTCAGTGCAATCAGGATTTTCCACAGCTGGTAAAAAAATGCTATAGTACTAAGAGCTAAAAATCACATCAAGGATGTTTTACTGCTATCAGAAGAATTCTCATATGTGTTCACTAACAATAAACACAGATCTACTTAGTAAGGCTTAAAAACTATTGAGCATGAAAAAATAAAATATACTGATATTTCTTAGAACTAAAAGGCATAGAAGTATGTCCAGTGTCATGTCCAAATTTATGCTAATAAGAAGCTCAACTGCCATAAACTTCATTTTTTGAGTTCTTCTTACAATGTTTGAAGAACGGAATTTAAATACTCCAAACTGTCATTTATATTATCAAAACTAATGCCAGTGGGAAAGGATCAAGCAAGTGTGCCATAATAATGGCAAAATAGATGCATTTTATTTCTTTCAGATATCTTTATCAAGAATCACAGAATCAATGAGATTGGAAAAGACCTCTGAGATCACAGAGTCCAACCTTTGACTGAATATCACGTCAACTAGACCATAGCACTAAGTGCCATGTCCAGTCTTTGCTTAAACACCTCCATACAAAGAAACAGAGCTTAGAGAGGAACAGCAGCTACAGCAGTCTATAAAAAGCAGTTTTAATCAGGGCTCATGCTGGTAGAACTCCCCAACAGACAGAATTCTAGCTCATCATTAATGGCACCTCAGGTTTTCTGTATCCCCATCAAATCAATCACTTCAGAAAAAGGCTACATACCTCACTTTTGCAAAACTTCTCTGACAACGTTCAAAATTGTCTTAGTAGCAATAAAACAAACAGCAACGAGAACATTTCACTGCTGATGGGGAAGACAATAGAAGGAAAATATGGCATCCCTGAAGCATTACTTGAGATTCCAAATTTTATTGAGATAGAAACACAGATTTTAGCCTAAAATTTGAATTTGAAGAAATTTTATTCTATATTGAAGATACAGCCAAAATGCATACTTCATCCCTTCCCCTAGAGAAGAGATTACTGTCAGGACTGTGTGCAGGATACAGCAAAAAATAGGGTATGTCAAGGACCTGATTACAGTTTCCTTATCCTCAGAGCATGTCTCCATCAGGTTGAGCCACGGTGCTATTTAAAACTGAACTGTATTTTTTCCTGGCTGACTACAGTCCCTAAGGGAACATGCATCAGCCAAGCAGAAGTGACTCATGCAACGCCCCAACCTCACATTTGATACAGTCAACCTCAGGGACAGCTTGTGAAAGAACTGTCAGAGCCGTTCTGAAACTAAGCAAACACTACCTCACTTGAGTTTTCCCACCGTGCAATCCGCCTGTGGCTTTGGCTTGTGTTGTGCAGCTAATGTGAAAAAACTCTCCAAGCCTTTGGCTCTGCGAGTTTCTAAACTCTATTGTTGAAAAGAAAGTTACTGGAACTGGCTAAATCTCATATTGGTTTAAAAATGTCTTGGAAATAAGATCTGGAAGAGTGCACCAGATCAGAGGTGCTCAAGGCAAGCAATTTAGCAAGAGCAGCTGACCTCCTACATATATATATGTCTCACAAATAACTGCAAATGAATATGTCTTTGTGGAAGCAGCTCAATTAAGCCTGTAGATGCTGAAGAAGGGTTTTTAAGACTCTTGCACAAGCCAGCCCTTCTAAGTGCTACAATTTGAATTGATGAACTCATCAGCTCGGCTGGAAAACACATCAACTTGGACATGCATCTGAAGCATGAACTGCATTAACACACACATTTAAAGGAAGAAGCTCTTCATGGATTTTAAAACTAGTACTTAAAGTCTACAAATTGCTCCAGTTAAACTGCTATGATAAAAATGGCAAAAAAATTTGTTCTAGGAATGGTAACCATTGATTTCTATTTAATGCTAAATTTGAGTCTATATGGCTCATGAATGAACAAATGATAAAATAAGATTTGAGAAAGCATATTTGAGAAGAAAAACATTTAAAATATCTGAAAAATCAAATTTCTGTATTTGTCTTTGATTTATCACAACTAATAAAATTAAGTAGAGCCTAGCTTTCTTTAAGCGTTGATGAGGTGCTTTTAGAGAGACAAAAGTCAAATCAGTAATTTAGTCAGGGACATGCTTCTACCCCAGCTTCTGGCTGAGGGGAAAATTATACAGAGCCCAACCATATACAACAGCTCAACTGTGATGAAAGTATTGTTTTTATTTAAATTTGCATCTAGTCATTTAGGGAAACTGGACATAGTGTGCCATAAAGCTCTTAGAGTGTCCAGAGGAGGGCAATGGAGATGGTGAAGGGCCTTGAGGGGAAGTGTATGAGGAGCAGCTGAGGGCACTTGGTGTGTTCAGCCTAGAGGAGACTGAGGGGAGACCTCACTGCAGTTACAATTTCCTCATGAGGGGAAGAGGAGGGACAGGCACTGATCTCTTCTCTGTGGTGACCAGGGACAGGACCCAAGGGAATTTTGTAAACGAAGACCTGTATTTATGAGTATTTTCAGAACATGGCCGTGTCCAAGGAAGTACCCATAAATCACAGGGGCTTAAAAATTTCTATTCTGATTCAGCCTCGCCATTTGCTCCCTTCAGGACCCCCTGTGGCCTGGGGTGGCCCCACTCCTTTCCCGCCACCATGACCCTGCACGGGGGTCGCACCTGGCACTGCCCACCTACTGCCAGCTGGAGGCTGCACAGGGGCCAGGACAACCTGCAGCCGTGGTCTCCAAGAGATTTGGGTAAAGTTTTGAAGCTTTAGTGTTTGAATAAACATAAGCATTTATGCACAGAAGCACTAAAAGCTGAATTAAGAATTATTGATAAATAATGTAGATTTCCCAAGAGCATAGAGAGCCTTGTCAGGAATATGGTACGCAGGAACTTGTTTTCCATCAGCCACTCACCAGACCACAGAAATATCTGTGCTCTGCTTTGGTTCACATTGCTCAACCAGGTAATACGTTTTTCTAGTAGTAACTTCAAATATGCACTCAGAGTTCAACAAACTGAAGAGCAAAAGCCTATCTAGGCTCTGTTCTTCAAAAAAGATTTTAGGCAGCGGTGCTTGGGTTACAGTTCTGTACCTGTTCAGCTCAAACCAGGTCACTGCTGGGGGTCTTACTCTTTTCCACTGAAGGGTTTTTGTTTGTTTTAAAGGTTCCTCAGCTGAACTTACAGTTGGCTTCAAAGGTCAAGAAGAAAGTCTGAGGACAGAGATATAAATATGAAATAGTTCACAGAATATATTTTGTGTCAAAAACACCATTCTGTATCTCAGTTTGCTACTAGAATGACAACATAAAATTCTTCATAGTGAATGAAATATGCATACAACTGAAATCCTCAACTAATTTCAATAAATTACATACAGACCAGTAATTCATCTTGAAGCCACAGTGTTCCTGGTTTCATTATAGCATACATTAAATATGGATTTAAAATTTAAGATGCAAGTATTTCTTTAGCAGACAAACTTGTTTATTGTGTCAATTTTAAATTAGCTTTTGAGGGATTTCAAGTATATTCAGTATTGGCTGTCAGGTTTGAAGATTATTCTTGAAAAGCTGTGCACAATCTACATGTATTTTTCAAATCATTAATTGGTAAAATGTCTGTATCTGTAAAGCTTGAAGTCTACAGATTATGTCCATTTTTCTTACCAGAAGCAAGCCAGCAACTGCATACGGAATGAAGAATGTAAATAATGATATTTCAATTTAAAAATAAGTAAACACTCCTCAACCCCTTCAGTAAGATTGTATCACCATGACAGAATTCAAAACCACAGAATATACCAGTTGGTATATTTTCTTCTTTCCGTGCAGTTACTCTATATTCTTTTAAATCTAAAGGTTTTGGGTCCTCCCTTCCTCCAAAATGTGGGCAAGGTATCATTTCAAAATCAAACCTGAAAAAGGCAATAATACAGACTTGTTCTTTATTAAAGTCTTTATGCTGTATTTGCTAAATGTCATGGATGATGTAGCTCATGAGGATCATCATAATCTGAATAGATTATGCAGCAGTGACAAGTGTAATTGAAGAGAAGCCTGGTGAAAAGTTTACTGGGGGAAGTTAAAAAAGAAACAAAGAAGGAAAGGGAATGAGAAGAGAAGCAGCATAGGACAGAACCAGCACCATTTCCAACAATGATCATACTTGCTCATCAGATGAAGCAAGAGGGATTTATCAAGTAAATAAGGACATTAAAAAATATATTAAAGGCAATTAATTATTATAATGAATTTTATTCTGACCGCAGATTCCCAGGATACTGCTGAACTAGAGTAAGTTTGGTCTACATTTAAGAATTGTATCTGTTTAAAAAAATTAACGCTTTTCAGTGGGCAAAACTTTAATAATGACACCATAAAACAACTATACAAAAATCATGTACATATTTTGACAGTTTAAAATAATAAATATATATATATATATACTTGATTTTACTTTTTGGAAAAGCAACTTTTGACAGTTTTAGATTGTGACTGGCTGTAGCTGAAAAAAAACCCAACCAAAAACTATTTTTATCCAGTAGGGTACTTGGAAGTTTGACAGTTCGTCAGATTTTTAACAAGAGACTTAGTGTAATGGGTAAACCAGTAAAGTTGTTCCAGAGACAATGACTGGAAAACAACAGCATACCTTACACCTGCCCTGTATAGTACTGCTTTGACATGAGAAAGAAGGAAATGTGGGTCAGAAAAAACCTGGTTTTGCTTTTGGGGTGGTAGAAACCAAGCTACGATACAGGAGCCAAAAGATGTCAAATACTACACAGCACTTGAGCCTGCAATATTTCATTTCCCCCCATGGCTGCTGGAGCCATGAGTGTAAGACCTTAGAAATAAACTGGGAAAACCCCACTCCTTTCAACTCAACCATGTACCTGCATTATCATCAATCAGATTACAAAATTCAAGAGAGCTAAATAACTGGGATTTTTGGCAAGAGGGTAGGAAGGGGAAGAGGAAGAAAAATATTGGAAAAAAGAGTATTTTAGCTCCAAATGGATTTTACAATTTCAAAAAAAACCTCAGGCATTTCTATGATGACTTATGTACCAGTTTACCTTGATTCAGAAACACCATTAAGATATTTCAGATGTGACAGAAGCCTTCAGCTTCAAAATATAATAAAATTGAAATACTTGACCACTAGATTAAGATGCTATTAAAATACAAACACTAGGGTCAATAAAATGAAGTAATTTCTTTATGTAAGTGTAAAGAAAACCTATTTGAAGTGTGTAAGTGAATAGCTTAGGTACTTCCACAACACATTACTGCTTCCAATTTCTTAACTGTACCAGTCAACTGTTGATATGGCAGAAATTCCGTTTTAATTATAGGTCTCAGAATACATACAGGTATTTCTTTTGGAATTTGAGAGGTTACAGGTTTGGGGTTTTGGTTTTGTTGAGGTTTCTGGGGTTTGTTGATTTTTTTGTTGTTTGCTTGTTTTTTAAATTTTGGGCACCTCGTATTTAAGGAACACATATGCAAATATACACAAGAGAACTCAGTAAGTATCTCAGTTTTAAAAGGCATGTTTTTCCTTTTTCATACAGTGAACATTCTTT
The DNA here is from genome assembly GCA_013396755.1 of Sclerurus mexicanus. Classification (NCBI taxonomy): domain Eukaryota; kingdom Metazoa; phylum Chordata; class Aves; order Passeriformes; family Furnariidae; genus Sclerurus; species Sclerurus mexicanus. The sequence continues at coordinate 1,974,880 of VWZF01001128.1, forward strand.
TTTGAAGTCTTGCCTCTCCTGCCCCATGTTACGTTCTCCACTAAAATTTGTTATTCAGCTGCGCAGACTTCAGACACTGATATGTAGTACGGCATTAAGGAATTTCCTGAGTCAGATTGATTCATCGTTACCTGTAAAAAGTAGAAGGGGAGAGACACCATGAAAAGGAGAGATACACACAGACACAAAGTCAAGCTAAGGTTACAAAACAAACTAGAAACCACATTTGGTAAGCAATAATACAAGAATCCACTAAGTCTGTCACTAATGAGGTGACTGTTACCAAAACTGCCTTGAAGCACCATGTGTACAAATATTGAACATCGTGTCATCTTGCATTAGTGAATTTAAGATAGTTTCGCCTCAAGTGGCCTGCTTCATTTAGAAAAATCCTCTTAGGAAAGAGCAATAGATATTTTTTTCTAGCTTTTCTTATTTGAAAAGTATAAAGCTTTTGAGACAGAAGGTCATGAAGATGCTTATGTCACTTGTCCTCTATTCACCTCTATTAGCATAGGATTTTTTAATTTAAATGTCTGAAATGTAAAGAACTATTTTTTCTTTACATCTTTGTATGCTACCACAGATTTGTAAAATACAGAATTAGAACTGAATCCATTAAAAATAGCCACTTGTTAATCAGCATTCTGCAAGATGAAAGTTAGCTTATTTTAATAGGATTCACTCAGACAAGAGCTTATAATTTATATGCCAACATTTCAGCAAATTTTCATTTAAGCCTTTTAGTACTAGTCTTAAAATATCCTTAAGGCAGAGTGGCAAGCAAAAGAAAATGGTGATACTATAGTAACCATTTTCTTCTTGCTCTACATTGTCAGTCCTTTGGACACCTGAAAAATTAACTACTACAATATATTTTTCCAATTCTGTCATTAAATCAATAAATTATGGCTGACAAAAAATATTGTCCAGATATTTCTCTGTCCTACTGCTATAACACAGCAAGAAAACAACATGGAACTGATTGTTCTTACCAAGTGGTCCTATACCAGTAGAAAAGAAAAATTGGGAAAACGTCACTTGTATTAGAATTTTTAAAAAATTACTGTTTTTAAAACTCATTTTAACACTTCCCCTCCTCAAGTACATACATATAAAAGTAATAGAAAGCTGTCCACTTACTTAACCATTTACTTACTGCTATTGCAACTCATTTGTAAAAGGATTTAAAAGATGCAGAAAGTACATGTTGCTTAACATGCATTAGAATATTTTTTTCAAAATTGAAATACATTTAACAGTGATCATTGCATGCACTTCTAAAGGAAATATATGATGCTTCTAATTTCTATAAACCCAATTAAGATCTTAGATTGCTTTTCCCCCCCTCTCCACTGAAGGCTATCATCATTAGAAATCTAAAAATACATAACTGCAGTTAAATTTTTGACATGAGAGAAAGAAAAAAACCCCAAACCACTCTCTCACTGATAGTGGTCTGTGTGGTATTTCCATCTGCCTCATAACCTATGCTAAGCTAGGCAGAGCTCCAAAGCAAGATAAATTCTGTTCATGTATTACTGAGCCACCAACTAAGATGGATGGCACGTAGATCAAAGTTTCTGGAAAAAGATATGTATAAGATAAAGAGCCCAATGAAATTTTCAGAAGAGCAGTGATACTGCAACCTGCTCGAAGTACTGTTTGGGAAAGAATAATACTATTTTAGCTATAAGTTCATTAATTCTTAAGATAAAATTGAGTTTAATTCCGAAAGTTTTATTCTAAATTTCCACTTTCCCCATTTGTGTAACTGTTTTACAGAAATTAAATAATTACACTGCACCTTTCATAAGGCAATTATTGTTACAGTTGACTGTGCATGTACATTCTGTTAAATCAAATGGGTCAGCAAAGTTTGCCATGTTTTGTTGCAAGAATAAAAATACACTTTGTGGAAAATTTTAATTAATTTAGCCAATTAATACAGCAAAGTACAGATATGTACTGTAATTTGTGATTCTACGATGTTTTAAAAGTATGTAGTATATGACCAAGAAAGAACATAAGACAAGCCATAATTGCCAGGATACAGTGAGATTACCTTCTTGGTAGGCTCCATCTGCCATTACCAGGTGAAGTATTTTGGCATACAGGTGTTTGTGTTCCTTTCCAAGAACAGTCTGAACTATGGTTGAGCAAATATCAATATTTTCGTCTTCATCTTCAAGTACAGCCTAGGGGAAAGGACAAACCATGTTACCAAAATTAAAATGGGTTTAGAGTCAAATAGTTCAAATTTATTAAATGCAATTCATGGTTAAATCCAAAATTTTCCTCATTAATCCACTGGCAGGCATTTTCTCTGTTAATACTTCAGTGTGTCAAAACAGATTTCAAAACTATAGAACAAAAATTTAGACTCTAGTCACACAATGCAATTAGATGACTGTCACAGAAAAAAGCCCCAGGTGCTTGTTTTCTAAAATATTTCCCATGTGATTTATTCCACAAACCTTTATTTTCTCATAAACTTCAATTAATTTATCAAAGCCTATTTCCTGCTCCAGGTTATATCTCAACTCTTCCAAATGGCTGAAGATACTATCACATTCTTCACATTCACTGGCAATCTCTCCATCACTATTATCTATAAAGAAAGAAAACAACAGTAAACCCCCCTCAGTTTCCCTACATTTTTAATGTTGTTTCTAAGTCCTTAAACCTGATATCCTTTCAATGCAATCAAACAGGTAAGCTCAGGAGCACTGGATGATATTGGCAGATGTTCTGACAATGTGCAAGAAAATAGGAACAGTCGCTTTCTTGACAGGAAAGAAATTCTTAATCCAAAATGGGAAGCGCCCAGCTACCCCTAAACCCCCACTCTGATAGTCAACCATAAGAGTATTTAGACTGAAGGAAAACAAAGAATGGTCTTAAAGCAGAATTTTATTTAGCAAAGCAGGTCAGGTTCCTATACATTTCTGTGGTAAAACTCATACAGCCTTCTGTGGCTGTCTCATACTAGGGAAAGATGCTCCCTAATGAAGCAGCTGTCATCTAGCAAAAAATAAGGACACGTATATTATTAATCCATTACTTTCTGTTCTGAGATGCATCTTGTTCCATGGAGCAAGCCTAAAAAAACCCAGAACTAATATACAGATTTTCTGATTTTCTAAGTGTGTCTTCTTTGTGTAGCAAATTCAGTATGCCAACTACTGCAATAAGACACAAGAGAGAAATCATGATAGTTTTGCTTATAGGCTACAGAAACCTTACAAATAGGTTCGTAACAGTCAAACATTAGGTAAGTTTAACAAAAAACCCCAGATCTTTAAAAAAATGCAAGATGGAATCCCTATGTAAAATTCCATTATAAAATGCAAACTGGCTTTGCCCAAGAAAAAGTATTTTCTTAAATAAGCATTCAAATTGGGAAAGAAGTTGTCTACAAAGGAAAAACACAAAACTTCTTAGATTTCAGAATATATACTATCAAACCTTTAACTAGTATTGCCTGGTAGGCCATAAACTTCATGAGTTAGTATTAGAACTCTATTACTTTCAGTTCCTACGTATGACTGGTGTCCTGACCAAATTGTATCCTTGATTCAAGTATCAACAGCCAAATCTGTAAGAAATTGTCATTAAAATAAAAGTTGTATATGGGTTAAAAACCCATTAAGTTACTTCTAATCCTCTATTTAATTCCTGGATCTTGAGCAGATTCGGTCTCAAGTTCTGTCCATTACCCTTTTGAAGGCCAGCCCGCCTTCCTCCCTCCTGCAACAATGAAATTTGCAATTCTTGTGGAATATCAGGAAGCTAGAAGTTAGGACACTGACATTAAACACTAGCACTTGCAACAACAGCAGAATCACAGAAACAGATAGTATTGTATGTTATAAGTGTATAATATCAGCACTGTCAAAAAATTAAAGATGTTACCTAACTTTATTTTACCTTAAAATAATTCTTGGAATGTATTATATAGATATTTTACAGGTATATTTACAGACATTTAATTTGTTTAAAATTGTCTTCAGTAAAATAAAATTACACAAAAGCTATGTTTTAGTTACTGATTCTCAATGTATTTTTATACTTGTATTTCTAAATGCACTTAATTTTACAGCAGAAGTAAAATACTTGTATTTCCACCAGAATTTAAAAAACAGACCTGAGACTTCAGGACACTGTTGTGCACATTTAATGCAACATGCTAAAAGCAATAATAAATTTATCTCTCTTTTAGTTTGACTGCACTAATACCTTATTTTGGCAAAGGACAAGGTGAATAATATCATGTTTCTTTTGACTGCCTGTTAAATTACTTAATTGTAATTTAAGTCGGATCTCAGATACTTGAGTCATGTCAATTGCTACTTCTTTTTCACACTTACAGTCATGAATTATTCAAAACATATGGTACACTCTGTCTTTGATCTTCCTTGAAGACAAGTTTTAGGCAACTGGAGAAAAAGGCACTTACCAAGACTGCCCAACAAACAGCCAACATTTAATTTGCAGCATTGAATGTTGCTTAAATTTTGACCTTAACATTCAGAAACTCTGGATATTATCTGGATTTTTTTAAACTTCTGTATAAAAGCTAATAATTAGAGCTTTACTTCATTCTAAGTTTACAAAGCAAAAATGTTATTCTATGTTTGAATAGTTAACATGAATAAATAACTTAAAATCATACCTGACTGCCACTCTTCATTAAGTGCGCTTTCACTGCTGGGGTTATTGTCATCTCCTTCATCCAGCTCAGTACCATTTGTTATGTGTCCAATGGCATTAGCCTTCAAAGTAGACTCTTCCTCTTCACTGAATTCCTCACTAGGCTGCTCCCTAAGCAATTGTTCCATTGAATCCCGGAGCTCCTGCAAATCTGTATCTGTCTCTCCAAACATACTAAAGGAAAGTGATATAAAGTTTATATAGTTAACACTTTACAAGACAAGTCCTGTAGAAAGAGCTAGTTTCTTAAGTAGCAAATTGAAAAGCCAATTTAGCTGGAGGGAAAANACAAAAAAAAAAAAAAAAGACAGCTATTTGTGACCTCAGTCCAACACGACTGCAGCACTGACACCCTTGTATTATGTAAGACACAGGGAATAAATATTAGCTAAACAGATACCTGACAGTCTCAGGAAAAAAATGCTAACTCCTCAATTCAACCTTATTAGCAAAACTTTCAAAATTTTTGTATTTCTGCATAAAGTATAACAATTCCAGTCCAGATAAAAATATATCAGGAGCAAAAAAAGAGATCTAGATCTCATCAGAATAGATATACCAGATTATTTTATCCCTGCAGACTAACCAAGCTACAGGGAACAGTCAAGACCAGGCTCAGATTTTGAAGCCCCTGAGAGAATCTGGGGGACTTGTGGGACATTCTAATACAGCAGTAGAGAAGATAAATGAGCAAGATTACCAGAACATACAAAGAAAGGAAATACTCAAGAAATCTTTATTTCTAGAAGAGCAGTAGGCATTAACTTTGAGCTGCTTCAGCAAAATGCAACTTGCATAAGCCAGACAGAATAGCATCATCTTGGATAGAATTTGGGAAGAAATTCAGACAGCTATTGTATACAGTCCATCCCATTGGCTTCTCAATTCTTTGAAGCAAGACTCAAAGAAAATGGTGATTCAAAACAAAATTTTTAGAATCTGGGTAAAACCCCCCATGCTACTATACTGTTTATAGTGTCTAATCAAAAACATTCTTGTTCTAAGATGCCGATTAGAATACTTGATAAATTTGATACACTCACATATCCTCACAATCAGAGGGTCCTTCTTTGGCTTGCTCATCTTCCGTATCATCTATATCAAGATTTTGTTGATGCTGCATATCTGCTACACTGGGAACATCAACTAAAGTTCTGTACAGTTTGTAAAGATCTGGGAGTGAACATGTTCTCAGCATCTACAAAAGTAACAGAAAGCCTGCTTGGTAACAATACTAAAGACAGTTTGAGGTTACACGATACTTTAAAATGAAATTTCTTTTTTGTTCTTTATCATTTGAAGGTCACTTTCAAAATAATGATGTGCACTGCACAGGTAACTCTAACTGTTGAAAATATGACAGATTGAATTTTACCTCTCAGCTAGAAGGAAAGCATACCTTCTGCCTTCATGGTACAGTGACTAAAAGCTTTAGGAACATCAAGTGACATACAGCTCCTGGTTTTGTGCTGATTTGTTCACAACCTTGACAGCCCACTAAAGGAACCTTACAGTAGGTAAATAATATATGTGTGATTTTTTTACAAAGTATCTATGTCAATCACGTCCAGTTAAAACCACCTTAAGTAGATGCCAAGAAATATTTTTTAAAATGAAAAGCCATTATTCTCTAGATTGGTCATTGAAAACAGTAACTTTTGTTTATGGTGTATTGCAACACAGTTTCATAGCATTAGGAAGTTGTTCAAATTACAATAGTAATTTGTTGCAATGAAAATAAAGCAACATGGATACAAAGCAACTGTTTTCTCAGTGTTCTATGAAATATCTCTTTTAAGAAGCCAAAGAACCCCCCAAAAATACTAAATATTCACCATAGTATTAAAAAAACCAAGAAACAAGACCTAATCTGCACTAAGAAGTTTTACCAATGAGCCTGACTTTCCATAACCATAGCTCTGAATATGCACATGTTCATTGCTTGCTCCTAACAAAACCCCCTCAGTTTTAATGAGCAAAATAGTTTGTCAGCTGCAATTTATACCAGCACAGTGTATTCATATCCATGCTCAAATATCAAATCTGTCAGCACATGGCCAGAATACTATTGCCATCAAAGGAATAACTGCCTGTTTTGACCTCTAGTTTCTGGGTATTTTGAAAAATGCTTCTCTTCCTATTAGCTTACTTCTGTTAGCCTACAGACCTGCCTGCATGAACTCTGTCTACCCTGCTCCCTGCTAAAGGTTTCTACAGCTTCTGGGTGAGAGCTGCAGCAGAAGTATATTTGGGAAATTCCAGGAAGTTATATTTGCAGGTACTGCCCAGAAGCACCAAGTATCCTCTTGCTGCAGCAGTAACATCTGTTGTTCTTCTCCAAGCTCTCTGCTACTGTGTGGAGCCCATCCAGTACTGCAGTACCAATTCTGTGACAAACACTTCTGGCCAAAACACATGCAACAAGTGTATGTAACAACTGACATACTGAAGGACTTCATATTGATGCACTGGAGAACTCCACTATAATGCATATCCACTACCTTCTCAATCTGGTAAGGGTGTTCATCTTCCCCATACTCTTAAATTAGGTTTTCTGTAATCATTATCCAACTGCCAGTTAAACAGCTTCATAAACTAGGGAAGTTAATGATAATTGACTAACTCCTGAGAAATGAAAACAAGAGTCATAAATCCACTTATGTGAATATATGGATCCATGATAATACAAAAGGGTGTCAAGAAACCTTATTTTCCCACAGATGCAAACTGGTCCTTGCTATTATGCTTCCTAGCAATGCATCAACCAATAGCTACTACTCAAAATTCAACTAATCATCAACAGTGCAATTTATTTCATGCACTCACAAAAAAGACTGGGAGTCAAAAGAAGAAACTTTCTTTATGTGGCATTCCACCTTCTAGGATATCCTTTACTATATATTGACTGAATGCAATGCAGGTGGATAGTTTCCAGAGACCTTGCCACTGTTGTTTCTCCAAAAGGCAGCTGCTCTTTTATGCACTTTCCACTTTAGAACTCTGGCAAGTATTGCATATAATTTAGAATGTTTCATCTACTAGTCTAACTATTAACATATTTTAAATCCATATCAAAACCATCCTATGCTCATTTCACAGACTGTGAGCTGCCACTCAACCCTACGTAGCTGGTCCTTTACAGCCAGAACTTGTGCTAAAGGTTAAATCCTATAGGAAAAAACCCAGCCGCTTGGTTGCCAGACACCTTTGCTGACCTATTCAGTGATTGTGTTTCTGATGGCAAGGTAGTGATAAACCAAAACAACTGCACAAAAGAGAGAAAGCAGATAGGGCAAGTTAGGAATTTCTCCATGAACTCCCTCAGCTGCAACTCGCAGAATAGTGGCATTCCTCCACAACCCCCAGAACATAGTATGCTGAATGGTGAAACCAGAGACCTTCACTGCTGCGTTAGACCTGCTGATACCATGAGCACAGTGCAGTGGAACTACAAGGCAGACATGGCTAAGCAAATACAAACAGCTGCTGAAACAGTTATGCCATCTGTTCTGGCCTCATCCAGCTTCAGTAAGAAAAACACTATAGAAAAAACAGTATTTCTTTTTAGTTTTTTAAACTTGCCTTTGGGTCGTTTGCATCAAAAAGTCCTGTAGAAAGTCCAATCAACAGTGAACTTTTGCCTTTATTTTTTGCTGGTGATATGGAACGCGAACGAGGTACAAAAGGCTCTTCCTGTGAAGACTGGGCTGACAGAACTGGTGAGGCTGTTGGTACAGCTGTGGGCTGTATTACCCTCTGGAACAAGGGTTCAGCTTGCTGAGAGCCACTGGAACAAGTTTCTGATGTGGTAAAAGAAAGTTTGTTATAAATCTAAAGAGATTAAAACCCCCAAGGCTCTTAAGAAAAAGGTAGCTAAAATTAATAAAACTAACTAAATTATGTTGTACAATTGGAGGGAAAAATAAACTGCACTTTAAAAGTATTAAAATATTTTTTATTATTTTAGTATATACATTATAATGTGAAATTTTCCCATTTTAACTTTTTGAGAATATACACCCCTCAGCTGTAGCCTGTTCTGTTCTCATGCCTCCTGGTTTCTTGTTATCCAGTCCATGCCTGAAGTTATGGTGTCATCCATTTTCATCTGTTGCTGTTTCCCTTATACTACATTTCTTCAAATCTACTTCAATATAATTCACCCAAACAGTGATAAAAATCCCCCAACAGTTTGCTAAAGCCACCCATAATTAGATGCAAATATCCAGATCTTCTGAAGTTACTTCAAAGACCTTCAAGAACAAGCAATTCTATGCAATAACGATAAAAGATTGTCATTAGTAGCTGCTTAAAACATTGAGCTGCAGCTCAATTAAAAGCAACAGTTTTATTAAATAAATAATCAGATTTCAAAATAATTTAAATAGTTATTTTAAAAGGCTGTAACATTCAGAAATTTGACATTCACTTAAGTATCGGTATGGGCCACTGTCCTGTTCATGTTCATACATAGCATAGCTTTATTACATGTTTTCTTCCAAAGTGGCAAACGTAATACCCACAATTTGTCTTCCTAATCCATCAGAAACTTACTTTTTAGAAGTAAGACCTAAAAAACAAAATGAAAACAAAAACCTGCTCTTCTGGGTTTGAAGAAGTGAGAAGAGATGGGTCAAGTACTCCATACTGCCAGCCACAACAAATGGAACAAGAGGCTTCAACTGACCTTCTGGAGCTTCCTTTTGTGGTTGCATCTTGCCAAGTGCTCGTTTCTCTGAAGCTGCCTCATTTATTCTGTCATGCTGTGCCCTATTATAAGACACCACATCAAGGTGAAACAACATGCAAAAAATAGTTATTAGTCTACTAGAAAAGTCACCAAGTGCAGTAAAACTAACACAGCAGCAAGCATGAAGCTTTAGCTAAGCTGAACACTTTAACTGACATATCTAAATAAAACTCAGTTAAAGCTCAATTGTTGGAACTGGAGAGAGGGGTGTCAGAAGAGAGTACTTACGTATCCTCTTTCTCTTTTACCCACACTTCATTAACAGTGATGGGAAATTCCTTACTCTCCGTACTTTGGTGCTTTTTATCTTCCATTTCTTCCAACATCTCTGCTTCCAAATCATCAGGTTCTAAAATTAATAGTCATTTACCTCATTAAAAATGAATCCCAACCAAGCAAAAAGATGAGAGTATATGTCTTAAGATTACACTTAAATCCTTCAGCCTTAATAATTTTCTGCATTTTGCAGAAACAGCTGCAGTTTTGTAAGTTTGTTTCTGATACTAGCAGAGTATCTTAAAGCTCCAATGAACTATGTCTTCTAAAAGTAGCAGTAACATTCCTCAAGACATCAAAAGTATGCTGGCATCATATGGGGAAAGAGTCCAGCAAACTTACGGGGAGAAACAAACCGAAGAAATGTCAAATCAACAAGAAAACATTTGAAGCACTTTGAAATTCCATTTGTACTCTAGAGAGTTTTCTATAATCATACAAAAAATGTTTCTGGAAATCCACAGAACACATCAGTGAATCAAATTACAACACAGGTATAGAAAGTATCTCATCCTATCTAAAAAGGGTTAATAAAAAACTGCACATTGCTTATGGGACGATGTAAAAGTATACAGGGTCACCACTTGAACACAGTAAACAGATTGCAATTAGAATCACTCATGAAATTACTTACCATCTAGTGTAATAGGTTCGCTCTGCACCTGGGTAGGTGCAGCTCTTTCAGGTTCTTCTGGTACAGTCACAACAGACTCTGTGACACCAACAGGTACTGAAGACTGAGCTCCGACAGTAGAAAAAGCCTTCTCTTCCTTCTCTGATGAAGACTGATGATCTTCTTCAACAAGTTCTGCAGTACCTAACACAAAATGATTCTATTACTTCAACAGTGCTTTGACAGTGTTGGATAATAAACTACAATGTAGCTAATAAGGTGAGAATTCTTGTTCCTTTAAAGGGAAACAGAAAAGTTTACATGCTTTTATTATAACTATTATAAAGAAGAGAGCAATAAATATGAAAATTTGAATTTCACTTCTTATTATCATTAGTACAAGTTTATATTTGGAATAAATGCAAGTCCTTTTGTCCTTAGAAAGCACAAAAAGAAGGAGTTAATCGGAAAAAGAATTCACCGGTATAGTAAGCCACCTGCTGACAAGAAGGTTATAGGACCTATCTAATACAATATTCAGCTGATGACATCCTTTTAAAAAACAGACTTGTTGCTACCAAAAAGCAAAGTTCAAGACTTTTCAGCAAAATCAAGATACTTCCCTTTGAGCACATCATTTGTCATTTCTTACCACTTCACTGAATTTGAAATATTTTGGTGTCATCCAATATCAGCTTACGTTGACATTTAGAACTGAAGCAACAGGCAGAAGTAGAAAGCAAGTGTGAAGATAAGAACATGCTTCTATAACTTCAAAATTGTTCTCAGTAGATAAACTGGCAGTCTGGCACTTCCTACACTTGCAGTGCAGATAATTACCAGCTGTGCTTACCATTTATTACATCTTGTTCCTCAAGTATGTCGGTTTGCAGCTGCAACTCTGCTTCTCCCAGGATCCTCAGGACCGAATCAGTAGGGCTTTTGCCCCAGACTTTCCTGTGGGGTTCACCAAGATCTAACTTAATTACTTCCCCCAGAGTTTGACCTGTTGGGACAGAAACACAAATATAGAAACATCTGTAAATTAGAAGTTTTTATTCACTTTCTATATAATCAAAAAAACAACCCAACCTCCTCAAAACTAAAAACTGCGAAACCATAACTCATGTCACCTCGCTCCCAGTCAGACAGCCTGAAGAGTATGTTCGTCTAGTTTTTGTTCTGCCAGTTCCAATAAACAGCAGGAGTTATTCAATGCCAGTTAACATATGCAATTTATTAGCAGCTGTAAACCTTTTCAGCAATTCAGGCACTCCAAAAGAAAGCAGTAAGAGAAATGTTTAAAACCCGTATGGAATAGTCTGAACTTTATCTGAAATAGAAAACTAGAAAGTCTCTTGTCCTGCTATCCTTTGACATTTATTTCTGTTATTTCTCCCTTCCAGGAAAACAGGATATAAAGCAAAAAAGAAAAAAAAACAAAAGAAGTTTCTTAATCTTCTATTATTCTAGCCCTGCAAAACTACTACACAATGAAGTAAGTCTGCCACATTCTTAATGATTATTTATTTCTACAATGTGAAACAGACCCTTAGTAAGACATACTGAAACCAGAAAAATGGTCTTCTGTCCAAAAGACCAAAGAAGGCAGATAGAAAACTTGAAAGGAGTCTTGATTTAAAAAATGAAAAAGCTAAGAAGGGCACAGCAGAAGTAACATTTATAAATTGAGAAATTTTTTCTTGTTACTGATAATATAAAAGGATTTTCAAGTTAAATAAGAAACTTTCATATACCTTAAATGCTTTATATTATTTCTGTTAAATTAGTGCCTATTTAAAAGATACTTACAAAGAAAGTAACCATGCATTTAATTAGGTAACTGTTTATTGAAACTATGAAATTATTTACTGAATCTCCTACAGGCCATTGAAGTATTCAGCCTGTGCCTTATTCCTTATCCAAGGGAATACATAACTGCCTGCTTTTTAGAAGCAGAAGACATGTAACTGATAACAAGGCGATAATAATAAAGATTACTTGCTTTATAAAGACAAACACTACACATGGCAAACTGATTTGTTAATACCACAGTGACAAAGAAAAAAGTACTTACACTCTGTTCCAGAGAGAGAATCTTCCATTGATAACTGACCTAGAGGAACTACCAACTCAGATGCCCCAGATTCCCATTTTTTGCGATCTCCTAGAAGTGGCTGGTCACCTTCTTGTTGTTCTTTACCATCTTCAGACCCAGCTGATTGAAAGATATTTTCACACTCCTTTTCTCCTTTCTCATCTTCTTGGGCTTTAAGATTTTGATTTAATCTTCTCAGGATTTCTCGCTTATTCTGAAATAAAGACCAACATATGTCACTTAAAATAATGCCTTTCTTAAAAGGAAAAATAAATGAAACTGAATGCAATTTGACATACTTGCATTGCAAAATCTGGCTTTTTTATTTCCTCTTCAGATTCTGGGACAGCAGGTACATGTTCATCCTTTAAGTCCAAGAAGCATGAAACACAAAGTAAAAGAGTATGTCAGAAGAAAATTCTATTGAGAATATTAATAGACATAACAGGGAAAAATCACCTCTAAAACCTTTCCACTGACAACTGCAGATAGACTGAACCAAAAGGTATGATTATTCTGTTCTTTGGGGGCTTCCCAAAGACAGAATTTCAAGGGCAACTTCCATCTTTGAACCATTCACTATATGAAAGTGATGAACAAATGAATTGCTCAGTTTAAACAGACAAGTGAGAGTTCAGAGCATAAAACACAGAGATAAAGCTAGATATGTCCTCTACAGAAAATCACCATCGAATTCCTATGCTAGAAACAAGTAAGTCCATAAGAGAACCAAAAAAGTGGCAAGCACAGAGTCAAGGAGCACCTTTGAAGAAAAGCAGAAGGCAAAAGAAACAACATAAGTGATACGACAACTATGAATCAAAGGCAAAAATGTAGAATTTACAGTTTTTGTGTACAAGGCTTCTATTCTCCATTTCTGATTGCTTTGTGTGCCTATTTTTAGTCTGTTATAGTCACTGTCTTGCATTACAATAGGACAAACTGCTGACATGGAAAAAATGTGCTAATGATTTAAGTATTTGTCAAAGCATAATTTATTTTTCCAGCTATCAACTGACATCATTCAGTGTATTATATTTTATATACACTCTTTAGCACTAAGTTTCACTGCATTTCCATAGTCCTAGTCTTCAGGGTTGTATACAGTATAGTACCACACTACACTGAAATCTAGAAATAGCTTAGTTAAGAACACAAGAGCTAGCATTCAAATTAACACAGGTTGTGTGAAAAATTTAAATTGTGTAGATTACACTCAAGTTTCACAGTTGTAACTTAAAGTAGTTGAGGTAAACATGTAAGTATTTACAGTATCAGGACCAAGAGGATGGAAAACAAAAATCAGGATACTCTTTCAGACAACAAGAAGAGACAACACTAAAAGATTCAAATATCTTAAGCTCTATCTTCCTGTTATATTCAACACATTCAAACTCACTGAAAACAATCATTAATATGACACAGTCCTATCATTCAAAATTTATTTGCTCACTTCCACCAAACCACAAACTCCTTAACTCCTCTCTTCAACAGGTTGTTGAAAATGCTGGAAGTTGATGTGTTCTTCCACTAACCACAACGGCCTTGATCAAAAGGGAAATTGCAGCCTAGGGTTTGTCATAAGCTATTTGTTCAAAATATGAATTTCAGTTTCAGTATTTCAACAGCTTTCAAGCTTTGGCTTCTTTTAATATTTTTTGGGGTTTTTTTCCCCTTTTCTCTAACTAGAAGCAACAAATGTCCTTAATTTTTTTCTACCTAACCTACACATTTATTCCAAAAATGCTTTTTTCAATCAGTATTTATTTTCTCTCCATTAATTTTACCCTCTTAGCAAAAGTACCTACCACACCCACTTCCTTCAACGCATAAGTCATGGAGATGACAGGTCCATCGGGCTTTACTGGAAGTTGTGGCTTAGGAAGAGCTGCTCCAGGCTCTTGTAGTCCATTCATAGAACTACCTTCTGTAGTTTCCACATGAAAAGGCACATTAGGATTCTTGACCCCTTTTGCAATCAACTGTATAGATTCAATTAAAGGAATTTAAATCAACAAATTAACTTCAAGATTTTGCACATAAAACAGTATTACCAATTAGGCTCCTATAATCCTTACAAAAGGATAATAACACCACACATTTTCATACAAAAGACAACTGCCAACCGCACATGTGAACGATTATCAGTTTATCAGCTTCACACGCTGCTTTTTCCAGTCATAATATTACTAGTTAGACTTGTCACTCTGCAGCACACAGAAGTAAAACAAAATAAAATACACTTTGGTAAGCAACAAATCATTAATAAAATACTTGAGGAGATCCTTATAATTCCTAGGTTTGATGTTCTTAAATTCTTCATGCAAGCATACTTAAGAATTCTGACTGACACAAGATACTCTTTTCAGTTTCCAAAGACTAATTATCTCATCTTGAAAAATCACAGCATAGGATTTTAGTTATACAAAGATATGGTCCGACACACTATGACTGCACGTAACAGATTTATTTTCTTACATGTTCTTCCCAGGCTCTTTTCTCTCTTTCATATGCTTCCTTTCTCTTTCGCTCTAACTGTTCCTTCAGAACTGCAGCTCGAGCATTTGCTTGGGCCTTCAGTAAACAAGCAAAAATAGGCCAACTTGAAATCATTAGCAACCTATTTCATGGAACATTTTAAGAAGAAAGATTATTGGATTACTTATCTTCCTTTCTCTCATTTACTACTGTAGCCTGTGAAAGGAGGACTCCACTGACCAAATCACCTCACAAGTTTAACAACTGATCTTCAATGCTGAAATAATGGCAACTCCTCAGAATTTAATTAGAGTTCTCAATTGGCATGGTTATATTTTTAGCATACATAGCTATCTTAAACAGAGTAGTGTAAAATTAGAATCTCTACTTAAAATTAGCTTTGAAGCCAAATGCATTAATCACAAAATATTAAATATGCAGTTTAAATGTTACCAAGTTAGTCAAGCACAAAAAGCTTCAGTTGCTGTTGCACCTCTTGTTTTCAGGTTAGGTGTAAGGTTAGCTTGTTTTTACACTGCTCTTTGCAGATGATGGGGGAGTAAGTCATAGATTAGGTAAGAGTAATACTTGCTATGTACAGTATGGTAGAAATAGTTATTGATATAAGAACACCACATGGAATAAAGTTTCAAAGACTGGATTTCTGTGAAATGGTTTTAAATGTACTTCATCACAGGATTATATAGCTCACCTTCTAATCCACATGCAGCCCATGTAAGGAGTCTTGCCTTCCTTTATTCTTTAAGTAAAATAAAATTGTTCTTTAGGGTACATCTTCCTTTCCCTTTCAGTCTCAAAATGCTCTTTTAGTTATACCAAATTGCCTTTAGGACTAAAGATATCCTAGAGATAAATCTCAGAGGCAGGGATAGGGAAAATCCTTGAATTGCCAGGATAGACTATGCTATGTCTCAGCATATTTTAAAATAAAAATAAAACAGTTGAACAGAGTTGTTTCCTCAATACAGTTTAAAAACCCCCTGTCTTGTAGTGGATATATAACAAAGTATTGACAACAAAATGAAATATAAAAATTATGAGATCTGAAACAAATCTGAAACCAGTAACTTCCATCTCCTCCCATTCCACAATTACCTTCTGTGTTTCTATCTTTTTGCGTTTCAGTTCTACTTCCTCACTTGATTCTTGTCCATCAGAACTGGCACTTTCATTCTGCAATATAGAGTCCTCAGAGAATTAGCATTAGTTCATGTTTTTAACAGCTGAGTGACATAAGTGACTAGTCAGATCACTTAAACTGACTAACATGAGTCATAACTTCACTAGGTAACTCCTGAATTAAATGCAAAGTCTATTCAGACAGAACTTCATCTTTGAGATTGGTGGAGGTTTTATTTATTTATTTGGTTGGTTTTGGGGGAGGATTGGTAATGTGCCTCTTGTTGCAAGGAAAGCGACCTAACAGGGCTGGGCTCTCAGTTGCCACCCCTCATCACTGTTGCATGTTCTGCAGGTGAGCTACACAAGAAAGGTTTGATGCTCTAGCATTTCAGTTTTGCTCACTGTATGTGCTTAAAAAACCCATGGAATGGGTGATGGGGGGAAATAGTAACAGGTGAGAATATATAAGATTTACCTCTGAAAATCTCTGCTTTCAATCTCTCTTACTTCTTCCCATGGCCCCTGCATATTCCTATTTACAGATTGTTAGTCTGACAGGACCACACAACAAGGTTCTGATGGGAGCATTTTATTGTTCATGAGCAACTTGTGCAGACCTTTTATTTAAAATAAACTATCTAGAAGGCCTAATTTGGCAAAACACAAGAATTTTAGGTAATTATTTAAGTGAAAATCAAGAAACTAAGGTCATGCCTGCATTGCCTTCAGCCAGATAACAGGAAAGAAAGATGATTGGAAAGAACATTGGAGATAGAAAACTTCTGAAAAATAATTTGGCACTCTTCATAGGCAAAGGAATGAATACATATGTTGATATATTGTATATAAAATAGGATACCACACAGTAGTAGTGATTGATACAGAACTGTCAATCAAAATAGGAAATACGCATATCTGTGACAAGATTTGATCTGAGATGATGTTCCTCTAGAAGGGAGCCTCCACATTAAAGTTCGCAAAAATCAAAATCCCAAAGCAAAACCTACAGTAATGTAGAACTCTCTTTAGCTAGAATACTGATCCAACGAAACTGGGAGGCACTGAGCATGCTCTTGCCTTGTATGTCCACTCACTACACATAAGACACATGAAACCCTTAATATGGGTGCTTAAAGGACACGGGCAGGGCAGGAATGTTATCTAGTTTTAAATCACACTGTACAATGTGAATATATAAGCAGGTAATTACTTGAGGAAGCCCAAACACAGCAGGTTAATGAAAAGATGGAAACAAACTCCAGGCTGTATTTACCATACACATTGCCTCTCAAATGAAATGTTTTCTAAAACAAGTAAATGGATTGCTTCCAAGTGTGCCTTGGATTATTCATTTGACATCTGAAGTTTTTGTTCTGAATCTACTTTATGAACATATTATTTTGGTTTTCTTGTATTACAAATATAGTTTTGAAAAGAAATGTTTGAAAAAAATTATAGTGATTAAATTGAGCTCATGCCAGGAATTTCTAACTTAATAAACACCTACAGAATGTATGAAAAGCATTGCTTCATATTCATTTTGTGTGAGCATTGTTAAAAGGTGAGTTCTAGAGAAGCTCCTGTAACTAAAAGCGAATAAATAGAAACCTGCTAGCACCTGATGAGAAATTTATATGTAAAATTCAGAAATTCACATGAAACCTTATGCTCTCTTATTTTTAAAACACTGGTAGTTAGCAGGCACTGAAGCTGCACTCTCAGCACTGAAATAACAAACAGATTTTACATATTTTGGAAGAGATGAAAAGACACTAACTGTGAAACAGAATTAAATGTCTAAAATATGTCTATGTATAAAACTGCCTAGAACAAAAGTCTTCCCTCAGGCATAAAAGAATACACCCCACAGACAACTTCCAAAAGCACTTCAGATTATTTTTCAACCAACCTTCTCTCCACGAAGTTTTGCTCTAATCTGTTGACGTTCATTAAAATTTTGTAGCCGGATCTGTCTTAATCTTGCCAAATATTCCTAAGGCAAAGAAATTAAATAAGTTTCAGCTATACAGAAACTATCTCTGGTATGGTTAACTTAAAATAACTTGAAACCAGATTCCACAAAAAAATAAGACAGGTGAATCCCCCCCACTATTGCTATCACTGTATTAGCATTTACTAATCTCCAGAAAAAACTCTCATGTAATGAAAATAAAGAAAATCAGATGTATGTTTCCCAGTATTAAGCTATCACTACATTTTATATCATTGAAGGCTAGGAAAGGTTGTATTTATCACAAGAGGATTAAAGTAAAGAGTCATACCTATGTGTATGCACATTCAAGAACCTCTCTGAGGCAAACAATGTGGAGAACTATTATTTTGATTATTTAAAAAAACCAAACAAATCCAAAGTTTAGAACTTTACACAGTGAATTTTTTCCTAGGAATTTAGAAAATCCTTTGTTTCACAGATGGAACCACGCACGGAAACTGGGCACAGGATGGTCAAAATAGTGCTATTTGTGTGATGAGCAAAATGGCAAACATGCGGCAAACATACCTCTTCCTCCTTGTTTCTGGATTTCCTTCCTCTTGCAGAAATAGGTCTGCCTCCATAGGTATCTGCCACGTTTTGCAGTGTACCCTGTTTGCCATTTAAAGGTATCAAATTTAAGGTGGCCGGGGCAGTGAAATTATGTGCTTTATCCGATAACTGTTCACTTATATAAGAAAACAAATCCATCAATGATCTGCAGATGTTCTGAAGGTAACCAATAATCCCTTTTCACTTGATGAAATTTATGATAGCAGTTGACTAAAAATCCTGAGTAGCCAGAGAGACTACAGCTTTAAGGATATAGTTGCCTTCCTCCTGCAATTCTGATCCTCTCCATGCTATGTTAGGAAACTTAAATTGTGATGGGCATGAGTTTTTCCATGTCTGGGTTATATACATACAAATGGAGGCACAGGGTTGGGATTTCTGCCATTGTTGGGACAAGCCTAAAATAAAGAGTGGAATCTTTATATATTCTTAGATCAAGCTGTCTTCACGATGATGACTCTTTTTTAAACAAACTTCAAGTAGCAAACTCAAAAAACTAATAAAGAATTTAAATATATACATTACCTCTAACAAGCTGTGTTAAATGCCTAATACACATGTACTGTATAGTCTTGGTTCGTGTGATGTACTCTGTGACCTAAATGTCACCCAAAGGATTTCAACCTTTAAGGAAGTTCTATACAAAACAGTACAAGAATCATTTAACTCCAAGTTTCCTGACTGGATTAAAATCAAAAATATTTAAATTATTCTGTTCATGATATGCCATATACCTTTGCTGAAGGGGTTAAAAAATCCTTGAGCTTTTATCTTTTTATTTTTTACAATGAAGGCAGTAAGAATACATGTGATGGTTGTTCTGCCTTACAAAATGCCAAGGCTTTATTTAGCTCTTTCACGGTTGAGTGTAGAGAACCATCAGTAAGTAAATATTCCAGTTAAGTTCTTGATAGGGAGAACTGAATCCATATACTCTGGTGAAATAATTTCAGATTGAGTAAAATCAATAGCTCAAGGAAAGAGTACATTACTGCGCTTATGTAGTTTAGTGACCAGGGGATCAGAGAATAAATCAGATGAACCATCTTGTGGATCAGAAGTTTCTATGTGTTCATGAGGACTCCACAAATGCTGGTTTCAGCTTAAGTATTGAGTCATACAAAATGGAAAGGAATATTTTTCATATTTACCTTTTCAGAAAATATTTCTTTTTAACTTTTTAAGGCATGTTCCTGAGCTTTACAAAAGCTTACTGGCACTATTTAAGGAATTTCACTGTTCTTTGTTCTAGCATTCGAGTCACTTTAGGTATTTTCATCACTGATAGAGATTTATATCACTGCCCTTAAGACAGGAAAGAAACTGGAAGCAAGATTTTTGAGAACCAATTTTCTTTCTGTAGATTGTTAACTTTTATTTGTCTGCATACATTAAAATGTTCTAAGGCCAGGACTCATGTTTGCAATGTCACGCAGCTAAACTGAAGTAGCAAATTAGCAGCTGTCTTAAAAAAGAGATATCTGAAAGCATCATCAACCCAACTACTGAGTCAAGCTTTAGACTCTCAGTTGAAAATTAAAATTGACAGAACTGTATTTAACAGAAGCTGAGTAAATTAGAATCAGTCACTTGAGTTATAAGTCTTTATATGACAAAAGGCTGCCTATTAGCTGATGATTTCTCCTCTCAGATCAACACTGTCCAAACAAGAGTCCCTCTTGTATATGAGAAAAACTGCCAGCAAGTCAAATTATTTTCCTGCACAAATAGAAGGAAGCTGCTGAGAACTTCTGCTTTCAATGGCAAATCCAGTACATGGATTTGTTACCCTGGCTTCAAGCTGTAAGTCTTAAACATCTAGAAGTTACTTTTTTAACTGTTCAGTAACCTCTCTGTTTTTTTTTATAGGAGCCATCCAAGAATAAAACATTTGGGCTCAGCTGAACACACTACAGAAGACTGAGAAACATCAACCTGAATACTTGGGTATTTTGCATTAACTGATCTCATACATTTATATCAATGCCAACAAAGACAAGAACAAAATGGAAGCAGGTACTACTAAGCACTTGTCCAAGAAGAAGCAGTCCAAACAAGATTTGTTCATTTTTTTTCAAAATCATGTATTCATATTGAAGGTTTTAAAAAACAGAACTACAGTTTTAGCAAGGAAGACTCATATTTTAAAACATATATAATCTAAGGATACTTCCCCATCAAAGCAGTGAATCAAAGTAGCTAAGAATTGCTTACTCTAAGTGATATAATTCCTGACATTAAGACCTGGCCATAAATCATTTTATCAGGTATAACTCAGGAGATGCTTCTATAAATCTGCAGTTGGTCTTATCTCACTGCAACTCCAGCACAGTCAGTTTAATTTCAGCAGCTGACAGAGATACTGTCACCCGATTGTATATGAATAGTGTGGAGAAGCATTCAAAGGCAAAACTCTCCATGTTACGAAAACACACAGTTCAACCACACAGAGTCCAAGTGTAGATGAGTCATTTCCAATATATGTTTTAAAATTCCTAAGGGAATACTGAATTTAGAACCATAAGCATAAAGAACATTTTATGACACTATCTACTAATTAATCCCTAAAGAATGAAGCTTTTCTAAAGGTCAGTGTTGAGAAATATGGATGATTTTGTAACAACTTTTAATAAGCAGAATGTGCTTTCCTAAAACACACTACTATGTCTCAGCAGTAGCTGTATTAGTTTAATCAAACTGATTTTAGGTTCAAGCTACTGTCGAATACATGAAGCTTAATTTTAAGCAAGACTAAAGCTATGAACAGAAAAATGTAAATGAATGTTCTAAAATTCACAATACCAAGTTAGACACATGCAAACAAAGGTATTTGCCTTTTTTTATAAATTTCCAGTAATGAGAAACTTATTGCATAATTATATTTATTAAAATTAGCAACAATATGCAGTAAACTTACCTCCCATTCTCTTTTTTTTTATTATACTTAAGGAAGTTAGTCAGTATTTCATGGTTATGATGCTATTTCAAAGACTCATAAAACATGTTGAAACAGTAATATACTTAGAAAGACCAGATTTCATACCATGTGTCCCTGAGCTCGAGCTTTGTTCTCCATGGCTTCCCTCTTTCGTTGCCAGAATTCTTCAACTTGCTTTGCTCTATCTGTAGCTATCCATCCTTTTTGCCTGAGTAATTTCAACACAGCAAGATGAAAGTATCTGAAATATGACACTCCAAACACCCTCTCTAGCCCCCTCATTCTAACTAGAACACATACAGAAAAAAAGCAACTTTCTACAAGAAAGGCATCTTCAAAAATGTCTTTCATTAGCCAAAATACAAGTCAGACTTCCACACAATGGGGAAAAATAGCCTTGGTAAGTTAGAAGAACAATTAAAAATACATAAATCTAAACCACTCTATTTTCCTTCCAAATACTTGTCATCAAAACAAAAATGAATGTCAAAACCACAATCTTTGTGTGATTATTTCTGAAAGTGTCTCAGCTAGTTTCATTATTGTTCTTGTTTGTGAAAAAGAAGGCTCCTTTGGAGAAGAGCAAGAACTCACACATGAACCAATCAGTAAGGCCAATACTGCAATAGCCTTTCATGATTGTCCTGCATTTGGAATAAGAGCTTCTATCACGTGGATAATTAGTATGGTGCTGCTATTCTCAGCGTGTTCTGGCAGCTCCTTTTGAGAAATCTTCAGAGATTTTTTTTGTTTGTTATCAAATGGACCGTGAAGGAATTTTCCTACCTTAGAATCAGCCATAACAAAATGGTTGGTTTTTGACAAGTTCCACCCCAGGTCAGGGACCTGCTTAGGTAGACAAGGTGGCTATGTTTAAATTACCATAACTGAGCATCCAGCAAGTCTATGAATACATTCATAAGACTGTTTCTAAAGGAACCAGTTTCGGACAAATTGGTTAGAAGTGAAAGTTTTGTATCAAAAAAACCACCACTGAGAAATGGTGTATGACATTCTTACAAATGGTAGAATGCTGAGGCCTTTCCAAGTTTTCCCTGTACTCCTTTAACTGAGGAGTATTGGGGGTTCAGGAGTATTTAGTATTCCAGGCAGGAAGAAACTGGAATAAACTGATAGCAATAATCCATCAGGCTGAGGCAGTTAAAGAAAGAATCATTTTGCAATATAGGAAGCTATTGCGACCCATTCATAAATTAATTAGCACACCAATTAAAATCCTTGCATTTTATTTTTCTACTCCCCCAGCCACCGAGCAACAGGAAATGAAAATTTGTCCATATGCTACAATTCACTAAAAGCAAGACAGAGGTGAAAGGACTTTGATACAATAAAACAAACACTGTAGCTGCCCTGAAAAGGCAAGACAATCCACACAGGTGTCACTGGTAAAGAAACAAACACTTGATAATCTTTGTATACACATACCTGACTCACTACAAGACTTTTACTCTAGCTTTTGATTACATATGAACTCAACTGGTGGGTAATGAAATCTGTCCAGAACCCTGTCATGCAGCTGAAGTTTGTCATACAGCATGAAGCTTACAGTGTTGGAGAAGAAGCGCTTCCCAAGCAAAACCACACAAAGCCACACCTATTTGTCTCAAACCAAATTCACAGCAAAAAGTTATTTCAACTACGTTTTATGATGGTTTTTCCTACACTTAAACTGTATGACTCACTTCACTGAACATTTCACCTAGATGCTGCACTTCTGTCCAATAAACAACTTTTAAAGATTGTTGATGCTGTATATACTTAGCTTTAAATTAATGGCAGCGTAATCAGAAAGACTGCAACTTGAAGATTTCTCAACTTCTTTAACATATGCCCTAAATTGCCTATCTTTAACAAAGTTCGTGTTATTTAAATTCTTTAATTGACGTAAACATCACAAACACTTATTTTGCCTCCAGCTGAAAGAATAAAGGGTAGGACAGAAATATTGCTAGACTACTTATGATAGTAAGATTGCTTCAAGACAGCAAAATACAAATTCTTAACACGTAAATGCTAGGAAACAGCACCTCAATTTAAGGTCAAAGGTAAGCCACTTTATAAACAGAAAAATACCCAATCTCTACCTATTTTGAAACTTCTGCACAGTATTTTCATTGAGAAATTTTATTTGAGAAATACTGAATTGGTTTTTCTCCCTGATCTCCATGTTATTCATAATCTGCAGCCCTCTGCTATAGTTTCTCTCAATTCTAATATATTTAAAACAGTTTACCCAGGTATAGACAAGTATCATTTAATACTGTCAAATGTATGAGGCAAATGGTTTCCTAATCTAGGCAAGATTTGGGGATTGCGCACTTTGTGCAAAGCATCGAGAATAAATAGAGAAGGATGGAAAATCACATATTTAATTTACATGAAATTAAATTACATGACATTAAAATACAGTTGGCAAAATGCACCCTCCAGTATTAGGCTGTGCCAGGAAGAATTTTAATTAGTTCAAATTACTATAAAGAAAATAAAATATACTACATAGCTTTCAAAATTGTACTGTTGGTGTTAAACATATTATGCTATTGCTGCAAATTTTTAAAAAAGTAAAAATCTGTGATGACATATATATATTATATTAGAACATAAAACTGAATTAAGTTAATTTAGAGGAACAAGTGTGTTCTTTTGCCACTTCCTTTTCCTCACATTAATTCCATTTATTTCTTTCTCCATGAAATACATCATTGGCTCTGCAGAGGTTTAAATATTGCAGGAGAAAATTCGTTCCTCCAGGAAGTTTAGTTAGTAATGCTCACGTACTAAACTTCCAGAAAAACAGTATTTTCCCATTCACTGCTCACGACTGCAAACACAGTTCTTTGGGCAGTATTAATAGATATGAGGAAGAACAAAGAAGTTTTGAAGAAGCTACCTGAAAGTGTGAAATCATTAAAAAAAAAAATCAATACTTGTTTACAATTCTTTCATAGATAAAATACTCAGTTTACAGCAATAAGAACTAATTTTCTATTTGATATTAGAATATTGAATTAGACATTGCACACCGTTATAACATCTGACATTTGCATCTCAATAAAGAAAGTTCCTAGAAGTTTTTCACTGATCAATAAATAGGAGCTAAAAATTCTGGGATCATTCTAGACACTTTCCTATGCTACAGCATCAAACACTTAGGTGCACAGAAGGCAGGAAGAATGAGATGATGGGAGAAGAAAGCATCTTGTCAGGTAACACAAAAAGTGGAACTATGGAAAAAGCAGAGAAGGAGGCTTATGTTATTATCTGCAACCACATTAAGCCAATTTTGCCTGAAAACTAGTTCAGCTACATTTTCTTAGTAAACCACTTTTTTGACTACTGGAGAAGCCAAGGTCTCCATTGGTTCTAAAAGAGTTGTGGTCTGTGAGGGACTAACACACAAACAGACGGCACAGTACCAATGGATAAGTGATTTTGAGACATGTCCAACTACTAAACGAAACCAGACAGAACAAGAATCTAACATGTAAGAAGGATTTATGGATTTGCAGAGTCCAACCTGTTTGCACTGGCTTGTTTAGACACCTCCTTCAATCTTTTCACTTTTTTCCTAACTGCACCAAGATCAGGTAAATGGTGATGACCTGCAGGTCCCCTAGGAACTCCTGGACGTGTTCCAGGTGGAATTCCTCTGTAGATAAATATGTACAATGACTTTCATTACTTTCATCTAAAGCAGACCACATGTAACTTCTAATGGAAGGTAGCCATACCTTTCAACAACTTCTTGGTCTTGTAGTTTCGCCCTCAATTTGGCTTCCCTCTGTTCAGCTACTCTAACGTTTTCCTTTTGCTGTTGCATCTGGTCAAAAATTGCATGATAGTGTTCATAGTGTCCTCTGGAAGACACAGGCAAAGGACCGACACCACCTCCACTGACATAATATGGCGCCTGGAAACCAAAAGGGGTAGGGTGGAAATCTCAAATATGGGTTTGAATAAACCCTTCCAATTTTCACTTTTTCAGCAGAATAATAGCATTAACATATTCTGCAGCAATTCTGAATTGGTCCTGGTTTTATCCCTGGCATGCCCCTATTTTAACAGAGAATTGAAAACTTGTTTTCCTGTTAGGAGTCCAGAATAAAATACCATTTAACCTACCACTAGTAATAGTCTAGTTATACACAAGACATCTGCCACATATTTTGGAAGTCATTGATAACAAATCCATTGAAAT
Organism: Sclerurus mexicanus; assembly: GCA_013396755.1. NCBI lineage: Eukaryota > Metazoa > Chordata > Aves > Passeriformes > Furnariidae > Sclerurus > Sclerurus mexicanus. The sequence goes on from VWZF01001128.1 coordinate 2,000,674, forward strand.
GTAAACAGAGATAGATAATTCTACATGTCAAAAATAAAAGTCTTAGCACAAAAAGCAATAAAATACCAACTGAAGCAGATTTATTTTAAGAATCCCCTTGCTGCAAACCCATAATTTGATTTTGTCACCAAAATTGAGATGCTTTCCTGCTAAAGCTCAGATCATGAGAAAATCTATCACAAGCTACTGCTTTATGTGAATTATCCCTGTCGTTCTCAAAGAATTAGAATTCCTGCAGAACCTTTGTGTGAAAATAATGAGAAAAGTAACATTTCAAGCAGCTGTGTACAGTAGTAGCCAAGGATGGATGCAGAAAATGTGAAACTGGCAAAACAAGGTTAAGGTTGTCAGCACATGCATAAGAATGTTCCCTTTACACCTGGCAGAAGCAATCAAATAACCCATGTAGTGAATTTACGGAATTTAACAATAGCATCAATCTTCCTTCCAGAGTGCTCTGAAGTATTTTAAATAAATTCAAACAGGTGAGTGCAGATATGACAAGTTTAAGACTGCCTACTTAGAAGTTCTTGAAGAGACTGTATCTGACAATGGAATTTATTTCACATTCTGAGTTTCAGTTGCTCAATGACCATCAACAGCTTCCAGATGACAGAATACTAAATCAAGGATTCATCCAGGCATTCAAATAAATATGCAGGTATAGTGCTCATCTGAATAAAAATAACTATACAAGACTATAGTTGCTGCAAATGGAAGGAAAAGTCTTGCTTTAGACACTATTCAAGGTGTCACCTTCCATTACTGGAGTTGTTTCCAAAATCTGAAGAAATAGTATCATCAATCTCTAGGTAAATGCTATGAAGCAGGTGCTCAGTAACACTCTGCAGAACAGTTACAGACCCTGCTAGAATCACAAACCCAAAGCCAAATCCTTGCCACCTCTTTCCCTACTTGGCCCCAGAAACAGGTGCCAGCAACCAACCCACACAAACAAGAGGACAGAATCATGTAGTGCATGACCCTGCTATGCCTTCATAAGAGGCTATATTGCTTGTGTCATTGGAAAGCTTGAACCATGTTATTTGACAGTACTATGATGGAGTTGCTGCATACACTGCTTTCATGGTGGAGAAAGGAAAAGGATAATTAAGTCAAGAATAACAGAATATGGCAACTTGGAATGATGCTAAACTAGCAGAGTGTGGTAAGACTTGTATTAAACTATCCAATTTGGAGCCGAGATTTCAATTATTTTTTCTGCCTGTCTGCCACGTTTTACACCAGTGGCACTTAGTGAAAACAGGCACAGCCACTGGACCTCAGTTTCCCTTGGTAACTGAGAATACTGATAATCATGTGGCTGTAGCTATAATAGAACACTTCATATGTTTGCAGTAAAACTCTCAAAGTTAAGCAGAAACACTGTGTTCAGGAACACATGCATCTCTCATCCAAACGTGGCAATGAATGCGTATTGTGTTGTATGGAAGCTTGTATTAGTGCCTGCCAGTTTGATCAAGAAAGAGAGAGGAGAACAGAATAGGGGCCAAATTACATGTTTTGATTTTTTTCATTAAATCACCACTCCCTAGTTTTTGAAGTCTGGTATGCTTAAACTTGCTTTTATATTTAAGCTTTACTTATATGATGTGTGGCGCATACCTGAAGATGATGTCTATTGGCTTAATAAGCAGCTACTAAAACCTGGTCAGTGTTTGTGTATTCTTCATTTTTGTACAAGGAATAGTAATAAAACTCCATTTTGACTATACTGCTTAGTCAGAGCTTGCTTACAAAAACTGTACTAAACATGTTTATGATGAGTATTTTTGTAAGACTCACTACCACCACAACAAATAGCTGTGTTTCAGTCCACTTTTTATTGTCAGATAGGTTTAGACTACAGCACTACTTACATTCCTGCACTGGCTCTGTCTGATGAAAGGACCCAGACCCTTGTATTGAATTAACTTCATGAGGCTACTTCCCAAGACATTTACATTTCCATGAGACTATGACACATACAAATAGGCAAAAAGAAGCTGTCATAGGAATCAAATTAAATTATGCAGGAAGTGAGTGTCTGAACAGTATACTGTATTCAGAAAAAAATTAGATCTACTCAGAATTTTTTACCCCACTCCTGAACATCTTACCAATATATATAAACGTTTATGTTGCTAAATAATAAGGAATGCATAGAAGCAGGTGTTTAATACTGTGAAAGAGGTCCATTATTATATGAGAACCTGGAAACAAAAAAATTCAATAACAAACTTGAATGTGAAAGAAGCTGTTCATGCATAGATTCAGCACAGGAAAAGGAGCAAAAGCAGGTGTGGCAATAAGAAACTGGTGCATGAAAACCATTACTGGCACAAAGAGAAGAGATTCAGAAATTTAGTAAGCACATAATCTCCAAAAGGCCAGGGGAGGAGCTGTTACAGTTTCTCTTAAATTATCCATAGATTAAAAATGGGCAACCCCAAGAGTTATCCTCCAAGAGCAGATCTTTCTGAAAAGAGAAGACCATGCCAGATAGTTAAAGGTGGGGGAAACAGACTACACCATATTTCTGCATCTGCTGCCAACCTTAACACCACTTCCACCTGAACCAAGCACATTCCTCCATCCTTGTTCCCTGGCTCTGTTTATTCGTTCCATCTGAAGGAGAAAACAATACAGGAAAACAAAATTCAAGAAACCACTAAGTAAAAATCGAACTTCACTATTAACACATTTTAAACATATTTTACCCTTTCTTTTTCCGATCTTCTCATTTCATCTGCCTTCAGTAAACTGATCTGCAATATGTAAGGATTACACATGTTTAGTAACTGGGAAACTGAACTGCTACAAATTCTTACACACCATACCACACAATATTTCATTAAAATTACTATAGGGCAATAAAGTCTCAAGAATCTTGTCTACCTGCTCTCTCTGGCGTTTTTCAGGCAATTCTAACCTTTTCTTTTTTGAAGGTTCCTGAAAAATAAGCATATAATTTGGCATTTATTACTGAGCCATTATTCTGTCAAGTTTCTGTCAAGAAGGTTATTGCTCAAATTGCTAGTGTATGTCCATGAAGATAAAAAAATAAAAAAAATCACTGCTATATAATGTTTGGGGAAAAAAAAGGAAAGGTTTGAAAGCTGTATTTTGTCATTCTTGCTTTGGACTTAGCTTTTGCTCAGTTTGAAAATTAACAGATGATTTCATGATACCTCAAACATTTTTCTCCTTTTTACCACTGGAATAATTTTCTTTATTGGAGTTGGAAAAGTCTGCATAAAAGGTGAAACTTTGAATTAGACAGCACAATGCCAGAATGAGAGAAAAATTCTAATCAGAAAAGAAAAAATCTTAAACCCACAACTGAGCGTGCACAAAATGGCGTTTAAAATATTTGATTAGGTTTTAAATGAAAAGCACTGCTAGGATCTAGGGGTAAATACTATTGTACTTGTTCATCCTGTACTAAAAGTTCTGTCTCAAAAGCTGACGGCAATAATTTTTAAATCTGTTTTGTCTTGATTTTTCTTCTCTGATGGTATCACTCTGCATTACAATGTTTTCTTATCAGTCTTTGAGGGTGCCTAGATATTAAGATCCTCTTTTTGGAGAAAAGAACTGTTAGGTTATCCTAGGGCTCTTTGGCTTGGTTCTTTGCTTGGTTCTAACTGTAACCAAGGTCCTTGTTACCTATGCAACATGAGAATACAGACACCACTGAATACCTGGTAAAGCAGCAGCTATACTTAATAAATCATTCAGCTTATCTAATCTTCTCAAAAAAGCAATGGTTACTTTTAAAGCCTTCTCTTTTTTTTCTGACCATACTAGAACACAGAGAGTTTTACAGTATTTTCTTTTGACAACCTACAATCCTGTTAAATGGGTACTTTAAAATCAAGTATTGTGGAATTCAGAAACCTTCAGAGACTTGTAATATGGTAATGGTAATGTAATATTACTACACAAAGGAGATGATTGCTACATGCTCCTTTGAAAAGTCAGTTGACAGCTGTAAGTGTAGTCTACTCTCTGCCACTTTAAGTCTCTAGGCAAGGTGTATCGGTGTTGGCTGGTGAAACTGATTATAAAGAGCAGCAGATGGTTGTGCCACCAAGTCTTAAAACATACAAACCTCGTGATCTCATAAGGACACACAAGTCTGTGCGTTCCCTTCTTCTTGCTCTCAAACTGTGCATCACAAGCCAATACGGCTTGTGCGATCAGTGAGCTTTTCCCTAAGCCTCTGATAACTTTTGAGCCTCACAGATGATTTGTATCTCAAGGATAATTTTCTAACCAACCATCAAATTTGACAGATGGATAGAGATCTTAGTATTATGTTCCCTGAAATGCAATGGGGAGAAGGAAAAAGAAAAAAATCCAAACAAACCCCACAACAACAACATTACTTATTCTGAAAAAAATTTGAATTAGTTCTCCCTTGTTAAAATGGCAACTTCTTGGTTGCTAGTTGTTTGGCATGTGAATATAGTTGTTTGGCACACGAATATAGCTCAACACTAGCTATAGCATAAACATCTCCTGGCCATGCAGTAATTAAAGGAATAAAGAGAGAGAGAATAAAAGTTTTATATAATAAGGACTACAGAGAAGACAACTGGATGAAAGATCAAGAGTACTTTATGAAGGTACACAGAAGACTATTTCTCATTAGCTAATGGAATTAAATCTGGGAAACTCCTCTTCCCATCACACGGTTTCTCTGGCTGACAACACTTTGGAAAATGGCTAAAAGAAGATTTTATGTTTTGAAAATTTGAGATTCTTTTTGAAAAAGGAAGAAAGATGCAGATTCTTACCCAGCGTTAATAATTTTGGTATATCTGGCAGACTTCCAATATTTGTAAGAGGGGTTAACACCAACAAAGCAAATAAAAACATGCAAATATAATTCAGCAGTGGAATTAAAAACCAAACCTAAGGTAGCAGTCTACAAAAATCATCATATTAAAACCAACTAAACAACAACAAAAAGATCAATACTGAAGCAAGCCAAGCATTAAAACCATTAGTACTACTTTCTTTGCAAGTGCATGTATCCACATACCAAGACATTTTGACAAGGAAGGCATAGTATTATTGTACCATTTTAAAAAGGTATTAACAAACTAGTTAATTTAACTAACAGTTTCTTACCTGTCTAGATTTAGTCAACGGCTTCTTCTCATTAGGCTTTTTAGGTGCACCACAAGACTTCCTGATAGTTAAAGGCACTCCATATTTTGCAGCAGGTTTGGTAATTTTCTGAGCTGGTGCAACTGAAGTCAGTACTTGTTCCGGTCTTTTAGCTAAAAAGAAAAAAGACCCACAACAACAAACAAACCTGTTTTACAGCTACCCAGGCTGGCCAGCATACTGTGTTTCCCTTTCCCAAGATCTCAGAATAGCAAAACTGAAGAAAAATAGGTGAACTGCTAACATTCATTCACATGAGCTGATGCGCAATATCCAGCTGTCCAAAACACCTTGTCTAAATTTGATAAGAAATAGAAGAAAACAATTTCTGAACTTTTCAATCTTAAAACTTCAAACTGGAGAATTGAAATTTATTTCAGCTGCCACACTTTATTATTACAGTTATCACTCACACAGGGAAAAGTTTTCCTAATGGAATAGAGAGATAGGCCTGTCTCCACTAACAGCACTGGACAGAAACCTACAACACTACTGTCAGCAGAAAATGAGTTCTGGAAGAGCTTTAATGCCCTTCAGGAATATTGTTTTCCCTGTAGAGTTCCTGATAATGTGCCAGTACTGTGAATTTGATTCTGCGTTAGCAGGGCTGTCTTACTACAGTACAGCAGGACAGCAAAACTATCAAAAGACACCAGAGCAATTGCCATAGCTTCAAGTAATTATAAGGATATAAAATAACTGGGAAGGAAATCTTTGGGGCAAAAAAGGGTAAACCAATGCAGGAAAATGAAGTAAGCTAAGACCATCTTGAAAAAACTAACCACAATCTACTTTGCTACCAAGAGCAGAAATTCTACTGAATCGGACTGAAGTCAGGGTTAATCTTGGACTCTCCCATGAAACCTCCCGTATTTTTTTCAAGAAATGGTATTTCTCATTAGCCATTTGTCATTACTAAGGAGTAAAAATAAGTTGCATGATCACAACATATACATTATTTCCAGTATTTACAATCTACGTTGTCTCCTTAAATTCTGGAAGCATAGTATACTGTAAGAGGAAAGAGTACATTCAAAATTTTACTGGACCATAGTTTGTATTTACTTCATTTATACCCTACATACAACCAGTTCACCAGGAGAGGGAGGTAAATTGCTTCCTCTCTCTTTTTTCCTGAAAATTCCACAATCGGGTATAAGAATACACACACACACACACACACA
>VWZF01001128.1:2007048-2018944 GCA_013396755.1 Sclerurus mexicanus
AAAAAAAACAAAGCAAAAACCGAACAAAAAAAAAAAAACAGAAGAAAAAGAGAAAGCTGCATACACTATCGTACCAGAGCTGAAAGCAAGAGCACTTTACACACTCACTTACCTGGTGCAGCATGTGGTCCAAACTTCTGGAAAATTTTGTGATTGAATTCTTCTGCAATAAGCTAAACAAGAAGTTGAAGAGTTAGCGATCAGCACTTAGGACTGAAGCTAGAAAGAACTTATTTTCAGAGAAGTGTGCCATTCTCAGCAAGTATCTAACTAGTAGTATTTACTGAAACTTAAATGAACACTCAACTTCATGTATTCAATTTAGTATCACTAACATGAATATGAGGCTGGATTCAGTATTTTCAAGTACGTTTGGCATAATTACTCAAATAATTAAAAAACACATTTCAGTCTGACTTCTGGGTGGCACATGTTATCTCATTTATGAACTAGCTAAGAATCTAGAAGAAAATTAATGTGAGCATCAACATAATTTTATGCATAATTCATTTTAGATTTGAGTAGTTGCCAAAGTTCACTTCAATTTCTCATACAGCTTGTGTCAAAAATGCTTGTAGTTTTCAAGTTTTGCTATCCTTTTCAAGATGGGAAGATGAATACACATGTGGGTATCTACAAACAATATATACGGCATGCTGTCAGGCATATCAAATTAGCATAATAAAATATGGCAAACAGCCTTACTGGAGTAAAAAATTTGAGTCTAGACAAAGAACATTCGAACATTAATAGGCCACAATCTTAAATACTGCAGGTAGTTGTGAACTCAACACCTCAAGAACCACATAGTAGAAATGAAAAAGATTCAAGGAAGAGCATCAAGGATAAACACAAAGTGTCAGTTCAGGAATAGTTTTAACAGGATCTTGAACTATCCAGATTACTTTGACTTGTTTAGAGAGTATTGGTCAGTTACAATGGATGTTGAGAAGTTAAACCTGAAAAAAACCCAAACCAAGAACCAATGTGCACAACTTCTGACTCCACACATGATGGCAGAGAAAGTTTTTAACCTGTACAGTCTGGCATCAAAGATTCTGGAAGCAAGAAGTCACACATGAGAACAGTTTCCTACTTAATGGTACTTCATTGATCTTAGAGCTTTTATTTGAGCGGTAAGCTGGAACGTTTGAAGTATGATGTTTCCATGATAACAGAATTGCTGACAGAAAAAAAACTTGACTCTTAGTACCTTTCAAAGAGCACCCTCTTTTTATTTAAAAAAAATGATGCTCATTTAGATCCACTCTTTACTGCAACTTAGTGACTATGAAGATTAGGAAAGAATTTACATAAAACTGGAAGACTGATATCCTGACATTTAAGAGTAGGATTTCAGCAATAGTTGAAACACGTTGAAGATGTCAGCTATGAAATAACTCTTAAGCTTAGACTAAGGAAAACAGAGGACAACAACATTAGCCATGGATGACACTGAAAGAAAATAAGTATTACAGCTGTGTCACAGAATGTAATGACATTGTCTCAGAATGTAATTACCACCTCCAGTTGAATGTATAAAAGGTGTTTTCTGTGTTTTTTTTTTTTTTTTTGGGGGGGGGGTTTGTTTGTTGCTTTTAAGATTAGATAGCGCCTCTAAATTAAACATGTCAGAGATACAGTTGAAAAAATTGTGCACTATCTAGGACAAATTAGTATCACCATCTGGTCAGAGATACAGGTGATTAGTAATTATACTTTGACTGACTAACTCCTAATAAAAAATTCATATTCATTCTAGCTACTGGAAATAAAATCAGATCAAACTGTTCTTGTTTTGTTAGAACAAACTTATCTGTAAAGATTTCTGAATCTTACCTTTCATTGGGACTTCAGTTGGAACTATTATTAGCTGAAAGTTTATTTCACATACAATAGAAATTCCAGTTATATATGGCCTCTCATAACATTTCTTTAGTTGTGAGTTAAAATCCATTAGAACTCTTTATATTGCATTTCCTCCATGTCCTTTCTCAGTCTATATTTACCTCATATTAGTACTATTATTCACTTGTTAATCTTGATCTCTTTTGGTTAGATTTATATTAAAAGCACATTAATAGACATCAAATGATACCAATACATTCTAAATGGAAAACCAAGCAATTTCTTTTAGGTTATAAACATGATACATTTAAACATCAAGAAATTTGAAGATTAGTTTACTTAGCAATATTTCCTACAACAGGCTCTCAGGCCATTCCAAATTCCAAACAAAACTTAGATTGAAGTAATCCAATACAGCAGTGATGCTGAAATCAAAAGCATGATTTTATGAAGGGATGCATATCTAAACAAATCAACATCTCACTAATAATTCCTCTCTATATTGAAAAACACACAAAACAATGCACTTCAGAAAATACCACTTCAGATTTACTTATGGAAACTACCAAGCACTTAATAATTTGAGACTTTTCTTCACAGTTCATAGTAAAACTAATTTTTCCTCAAATGACACTGTCTATAAGACTCTAGGGAATACCTTTACTCCAGTTTCTCATGTTGTATATTAACATTAGAATACAGAAAAAGTCCTATGATGTTTTAGCTGAACAAGAACCAAAACTAAATCCATACCTCTGGTGTGAGAAATTTTTCAACCCGTTTGGCTATAAAGTTTTTCTCCAATATGGAGTTTACTGACGGTCTATTCCTAGGATTCCTTTTAAATAACTGTGACAGCAGATTGCGTAGGTCATAGGAGTAATGCACAGAAACAGGAGGAAAAGGTCCAGAGATTATCTTCAATACCAAGTTCTTCATGTTACCGGCTTCAAACTGTAGCACACAAGGAAGAAAACAGTTACTACATATTACTTACCGTCTGTCCGCACCCATGGCTGCATATACAGATGATGAGGAAAACAAGCTAACAACGCACCTCCCCTTACCTCAACATACCAAAACACACTTTCAAAGTCATCAACAGTTTACACCAGCAATTTAAAATAATCTGTTGCCAAGTATTTTGATTAAAAATACATCGTAATAAAGGTATTTCATAATATGGAGACATAAATTTTGCTAACAAGTAGTTATTTCCCTCCAGATCTAGACTGACAATGACATATAACTAAGGAAAAAATAATTATCTGCTTGATCTCCTCTTTCAAACATTTTGAACCACCATGTGCCTTCTGTCTTTTTTACCAAATCCACATTTCAAATGAAAGAATGTAAAGTATTCACACTTGTTCAGTGTGAAATCCAAAGGAATGTTCAGACCTCAGTTTAAACTCAGGCAATAGAGAGCACCATTTCAATTCAATTGTACAATAAAAAGAAAACAATACATATCACCCAGCTTACAGAAAACAACTTATTGCCATCAACTCTCAGAAAGGCAACATCGTCAGCATTGTTGCCATACAAAAGACCAAGCTTGAAATAAAATTAATTCCTTGGATTTTTTTTTCCATTTTCATGTTGTTATAATCTTTTTTTAAATAAATAAAAATAGCTACAAAAAAAAAAAGAAACCAACAAACAAAACAAAATCCACAAAAAAAATCCAAATCAAGACAGAAAAAAATTACGTATTTTCTTCCCTTCCTAACTGAAACATAAAACAACACAGACAGGGGGGAAAAAACCCAAATTCTTTCATCCTAGAAGCTTTTTCTAAGCACTATTCTTGTTCTAAACAGAAATACATTAATTCACCTGCACAAAAGCTAAGAGTCCAAATTCAGACTTTCAATGAAACTTTCAAGTAAGTCATGGTTTTCTGAAAAAAAGAAACACTATTCCTGATATCCTTTGATAAGAAACCTAACAATTTTTTCAGCTAGCTCAACTCATTAAAAACAAAAGTGCCAAGATTTCTGAGAGGATGGAATGAACCAAAGCAGCCATGGAAAATGCTGGTTGGCACAGGAAGCAGAGATGAAAATGCTGAAGGCCATTTCCAAACAGTTATCACGAAAGCCTTTCATCAACTAAAATGCATTTGTGTAGCATCAGAAAAAAAATTCTGTTTGAAATGACTCTTCTTTTACAGACACACCAAGTTTGTACTCACCGCATGTTTAAGTGTGCACATTTCATAGAGAACACAACCAAGGGCCCAGATATCACTAAATCAAAGAGAATATACTTTAACAATTAGTTCTAGGTGTAACATTGCCAAGTAACCTATATCTGTGAAGTCATCTTTGAAAATTAGTTTCAAAGTATTTTGAGTGTGTAAAAGCATGACTGTATGAGCTTCTTTGACCCCACAAAATCCTGAACAATAACAAAAAAAAAAAAGAATTCAACAACCAAAAATAAGATCAACCTGAAAACCAGATGAGGCTATCTTGGCTTCAGATTTAGAAATTTTCATCTGAACCACTCTAATCACAGAAATTAGAAAATATATGGAAATGGGCTTTTTTTTCTTTAAATATGTACAGTTGCCCGAAGTTCTTGAATTAAACAAACCAAAAAAACAAATAAAACTCACCACCTAATTTAGCAAATAGTTTGATTTACTCTGGTTAACACTGAGTCAGCTTACCCTCACTCATTACAGGACTACAGAATTTGGTTAGAATACCACTGGATACAAAATCCCATGTAGAAAAAATTAAGGGGCAAGGAATTATAATAATTTTTATCCTTAAGGAAACCAATTAAAATTAGTATAAGGCACTCACAGCAGTGACTGCAGCAGCTCAGTGCCCTGTAAGGGTAACTTGATAACAACGATTTTAATTACCTGGTATGCTGTTACCAGATACAGGCTACTGCCAGGGCAGCAAATGTGCATCTGCAGGACTTGGTTACCTGGAGCAAGCTGAGCCACCCATCTACGCACGTGCCTAGAGAATCCAATTACTGCCTTTCATCGTTAACACAGTTGCACATTTGTAGTGCATACATTAAGGCGGTACAACAGATAGGCAAAGGCAGAGCTGTATTTAAGGACACAACTAGATCTAGAACTTAATGCATTAAGCTGAGTCATCTCCGCATCACATTGCTTTCTACCACACACCTACTAGGGTTCCACTCGTACAGTGAGGCTCAGTATCTTCTTGGGTAAGAGACAAACTAACAGCTGTTCACCATCATAAGATTTGAACAGCTTTAGATTCCTAAAAAAATCATTTTCTTCTCCTTAGCAAAAATATTTAGTAAAATCCTTATTAGTACCTTTTATTGTTGTAAGGCTTGTTCTGACATATTTCAGGCGACAAGTAGTACGGTGTTCCTATGCAAGTACGAGCCAACTCTGCAGTACTAAGAGAAAAAATAAGAACTGATGTTAACTGGTTAACTCACATGAAGTGTACAGATTGTGTTTTCCTTGATCAAAGTGATTTAGATTAAGACAGAGGAAAAACAGCATCAAAAAGGAATTACCTGTTAAGAACTCTGGCGATTCCAAAATCTCCCAGCTGTATTGTTCCATCTTTGGTTAAAAATATATTCTTGATATAGAAATGTTAAGAAGTCTGTTAATTAAGATACTCATACAACTGTACACTTTTTCTTCTCTATATGCTCTGGGAAGAAGAAAGTTTTCTACCATTCAATCCCTCTGAAGTCACTGGCAGTAGTGTTATTGTTTACTCTAGAACACCAGACTTATTCTAGTCCTTCTTCATTAAAACAAGAAAACACTACTACCCATTGTCAGACATAACCTCTTCTGTCCCCGCACAAACATATGAGTAACAGGCAGCTTCATCAAATAGCCTCATCTGTTTGTAAAAATACAACCCTCTTGCAGCTGATTCTGAAGAAATGTTTTCAGTATTAGAAACGTTTACATAAAAAGACTGTTTTCCATAATTTAGCAACTTACACTAGCAAGATACGAATGTAAACATTTTGGAAGCAAATTTGGTTGGAAAATAGTGACCTACATACCTGTGACTTTATGTCCCGATGCAAGATTTTTCTATCATGTATGTGTTTTAGTGCTAAACAAATTTGTACAAACCAATCCAGAATCTATTCATAAAAGAAAATGCAACATCGTCATTTATCTGAAAACTTCCCCGCTTACACAAGACTATCAAATCAGTTTTATAACTCCAGATTTTTCTCTCCTCCCCCAAATGTCTCCATTTATACTATAGGATAATTAAAAACTTATTAGAATTGTCACTATAATGCAAACCTTTTAATGAAAGATACTTATTACCCAAATTCGATATTAAGCTTGAGGCTGCTATTTTCACTACATATTATAAATGTAACCAAACTACGCAATATGAATTCCATTGGCTAAAATGCCTAAGGTGTGGAACTTGCAAATTAAAAGATTTTACTTTTGCTGTAACCAATACAGCAAGCCTTGCAGTCAGGGGTCCTAGAAAGCCATACTGATATTCACAAAAGCATTATTTTAACATAGAGCAATTTCGTGTATCTTACCTTAGAAAGAAAAACAGAAAAAATTAATTTCAATGAGAAAAGCAACGAACATCTAACCAGAAGATTATAAACAAGCCAACAAAACCCATTTTTTTTGTTTTTTTTTGTAAATTGGCAAAAATCAAAATTTAAGGAGTGCCTAATGACAAGAACTTTTCCATGTAAATAATGCTTTCACATTCCCAAGTTAGAAATATGTAACATGACAAAATTACAGTTTAATTCCAGGAATAATTTTCACTTTTCCACTTGAAGTCCTTTTTGTAAAAGTAAGGTCAAATGAGAAAAATGAAAAATTTCTCAAAGTGTATCTGAAATGTTTCATGAATACCCTATTCTAAATACTATTAGTAGACCTAATATACTACTGAGCCTTTCCAAACACAGGTAAATTGAGATCCTACTGGATGCAGACACAAAGGCATAGACACAATCTATAAACAAAGAAACATTTCAGTTCTAACAAAAAAACACCCCAAATCCTACATAATCTATTTTCACTTAATTTAATGAAATCTGTATATAAAATCCTCTCATTTATTCCAAACTCTCCCACTTCTCTTCCACTACAAATGACTTTATGACCAGTTTTGTGGAAAATCTGCTGGCAAAATAAACTTTTGCCAACTCTTATTTCTGTATTTCGTATTGTTATACTTACAAAGTAGGTTATTTGATACTTCTAATACATGAAAATCAGCATTATAACACAAAAATCATGTGCCATTATATCTTTAAAAACTTTACCTCAAAGGTTTAAAAATATTCATGTTGTCCTGCAGTATTTTTCATTTCTCAGATTTGGTTTACTTCACAGAAGATTCAACTCTTTTAAAAGAATCTTACACATACAAAATCAGAAGTAACATACTCAGGACTATGTTTTCTTTCTGCTTTTCCCTTTTGGTGGGGAGGGGAAGAGGAGTGTTGTTTGTTTTGGGTTCGGTTTTGGTTTTTTTAAAGATATGACTGTGACCAATGGTAACAAGAACGACAATTTGAGGACCTCCTTTTAGATTGAACAACCACATCTATAAACCGAACCAAAATAATTTAAAATTCATGAAAAAGTATCCTGCAATGAAACACTATAGCAGCAGTTTGCTGTTACCTGATCTTCAGAGAATAAGACTCCTTTCTGGGCATTTATCTTCTTAAATAGGTCTCCTCCTTCACAGTAATCCATCACTATGTAGAGACAACCATTTTCTGTAAAATAAAACAAAGTATTTCAAAATGCAAAAAAAAAAAAGACCCATCTTTACGTAACTTTCTGAATATCTTCACTACAGTCACAGAAAAAGCAACAGGAAAAAAACCAAAAACTTTTTCACATGCAGCTTCAGATACAATTTATTAGTCCATAAATGTTCATTATTTCGAGTTTCACAACATAAGTTTCTCATTTCTGGTAACATCAGATTATTATGGACAGAAAAAAAATTACATCTGCTGAGCCATTGTCCCCAAATGGGGTTCAAAACCACTGTGAAATTAAAAGCATCACTTTATGAATGCATATAAAACCATTCTTCAATCTGCTTTCAAAAATCCTATAGATCCCCTACCCTAAAAATAAAGATCTTAAGTTCTAGTTTAGGTAGTTGCCTCTATTTCCCCTATTCTTTCCTGGAGTGCTACCTGGACTAGGCATTACACTAAGTGCAAGGACATGAGAATCATCAGCTCTCATATTAGATGTGCAGTTTATGTCAGACTGAAGACCAGGAACAAAACTTCCAGTAGACAATGAGAGATGGAAACAATTATTTTCTCAGTTTTATATGAAATTTGGAGAGACTTCAAAAAATCCTACGCAAGTTTCCAATAGGAGATATGACCATATCTAATATATTTCATTCAAAGTTACAATCTTTTCCAGTTACTGATGAAAAAATAGGTTAGGCAGAAGCAAATTGCAAGTTGCCAAAAACATAAGAACTACGCTCCTCACATACTAGGCATGATTTTGAGAAGAGCTGAATAACTGCAAAAAAAATCAATCACATGCTGCTCAAAAGAAAAACTTTTATTTTATGAAAAAGTTAGTCACAGCACTTAAACTCCAAATTAAAATTAATTGAATCATCTAGGTCACTTAAATTTCACTCCCACAGGACTCTTCTGAAATCTGCCTTTCAAAACATCAAACCCTTAGAGCTGCTAAGCTTTATCAGTGTGATTTTAAAAGATGATCCCAGGAGTCTGGATTTCTTGCAGACTTATTGCTCAAATAATTTTCTTGCTTAGAAACCAAATCAGTATATTCAAAACCAATGTGTTTTAGCAATGAAGATGCAATATGAAGTCTTGTGAATTATGGATTGCAGGGTCTACCTTGTAAGAAATAAGCAGTCTTAAGCAACAGGCCTCTAAGATAAAGAAGACAGAAGCATGGATTTACAAACCAGAACACTATGGTCATATAACATGATTATGTCACAAAAATCTAATTTAAAGAATGGAGAAAATAAAAGCCCCCAGGCAAAACACATATGAAAGTCAGCAGAAAGGAAGTAAAGGAGAAGAGAGCACTAACCCTAAATAGTATTTCAAATAGTTTTAGGGTTTTAAAATAATATTTTAATGCATATGATAGATGTTTGGAATATTTTTATCTATTCCGCTCATTTCCTAAGCCATTTGCCGTGAAGACGGTGTGGAATTATATTTCTCCTTCCTTCATATGTTGATGAAGTAAACAGTCCCATCTACTCTTCCAGCTCTGAAAGCAATTACATGATTGCAGTTACTGAAGACCACATTTTAGGAACAACAAACTCAGACATGAAACTGCTCTTGCTATATTATTAAAACCCAAATTTAGACTGTACTCATATTTAACCCACACAAGCATTCCAATTGCTAGATTATTCAAGCAGATTTATGCTCTGGAGAAACGAGAATATCTTTCATTTAAGTATCAACCAAAATCAATGCATGTAAGGAATAGTCACGAATATTTGTTTATTTGTTGCCCTTTTTTTATAAAAAACCCTTTAAATGTACATTGGAATTGTGAAAAAATACAATGAAAAAGAACTGAAATAATAAAGGTATGAAAAATACTGATTAAAGAGAGAAAACACAAGACTTTTAAACAAAATGCAGTAAGCAGTGCACAGAAGTGGCTTCCTGGCATTACTTCAGGTTCTACTGTATTAGTTAATCTTACCTTCAAATGACTCCCTATATAGGACAATATTCGGATGTTTCACGTTAGCCAATACAGCAACTTCTCTCCTTGATTCTTCTCTCTCCTTATTTGACATCTTCAGAAGGAAAATAATCATTTTTGAGAACAGAAATACAAAAAGAATAGATCAGAAATTAATAATAATCACTCACCTTAGAGATGTTTATTTCTTTAATAACATACTGTTGGCCATTTTCTTTAGATTTCACAAGTATTGCTTTCCCAAAGGATCCTTCTCCAATTTTCCGTATTTTAATATATTTATCCATAGTTATCTTCTTAAGGCATGCTTACTTGAGTACTGGGTAAAAAAAAACAACCAACACAAAAAACCTCACAAACCAGACTTAATTAGGTGTAACTAGTCATGTAGCCTGACAGGTCATGTTACATTTTTTTTTTTACTCAAAATGTCAATCCTTTTGTCTCTTCAGTTGCTTTTCTGGAAATCATCTACTCTTAACCACACGTCTATATTAGTACAGTTAGTTCACTTTGGGTCAACAAGAACTGCCTTGCTGCAACCTGTTTAATTTTTTATTTTAACAAAAAAGGATGTCTTCTAAGTAAAGCAAGCAGTCAGTGCCATAGGTTCTGGTTCAGCTGGCACACAAACATCATACAGAGCTATAGCACATGGTCAACAATCCTTCTTTCAATTTTTCTTGGAAGAAATACAACAGTTTTGGGGGAATCCCTACATGTTGTTTCTTAAGAAGTACTAAATTCAGTATTTTGGAAATTAGACACTATAACAAAGCCAAAAATGAACCAAATTCAACAGATTCCCATCAAGTTTAAAACCATTATTCAGTACAGCAAGGTGTGCCTTAAAGTCTGACTGGAACACGTTTTTCATATTGTAAATAAATTTATTACAAGCAGAGCAACTCAATATTTTTAATGTACTATCTGACCATTTAGACAACCTTTTGGCATAAAACACAGTTCTCAGCTGAATGCTGATGGTGTTTAAGTTTCTATACTAAAAACACTTTGGTAAAAACAAGAGACTAGGGAGCTGCGTGTGGAATACATGGCAATATACAGAAATGTCACAACACCAAAGAGAATTGGCAAAACGAAGACCAAAGCAACAAATGGCAAAACAAATTCACAGTGGACTAATATATCATCTTTTTTTCATAGCAGAAAGAGCTTCCATAGCCCTAAGAAAGATAAAAAAGACAAAAAGGTCCTATGCTTTTCTGCATCCAAGCCTCATATTCAAAGACTAACAGCATTTGTGCTTTGCTGTATCCAGCTTCCTTCCAACAGGAGGTCCCAGTAGCTTAGATCCATACTTCACACATATCACAGGTCTTACAATCAGGGTCTCTTCCCCATTTGGGATCATTCATTTTCCACCTAGTTACCATGCACTAGACATAAATGCTGCTTAACAGGACCCATACCATGCAAGCAGACTGAGTAAGTTTGATTAGTATAGCAAGACAAAACAAAAGACATCTGAAGTAATGTTCTGCAAAGGAGGAGATGGGAAACCTACAAGGACTAAGCATAACTATCAGGAAAGGAAAAAGTGAAAGTTATAGACCTGCAATGTCATAGAGAGACTATTTTTTTAAGTACAGAAGGATAGTTTAATGTGAAGTTGCACTTCTATACATAAGGACTTGATATTGACTTCAATATTCTTTTTTGTGCAACAGTAAAGCACAGCAGGTGAGACATAATTTGAACTTCACATGGCTTTACTGAAGGTAAAGCCGACTTTCTGAAACAACCCATGTTGTCCTACAGCTAGACCCAGCTGCATTAGGCGTAGCTCCGGGCTGCTACTGCATGCTGCTCCGTGCCAGGATAAATGGTCAATAATCAGCCTGTGGGCGAGGAGTTATAGTTCAAAGGGGGTGCATAACCTTCTGTGAGTTAGATGGCTTATTTTTACACCTGGCAAGGGAAAGAGAGGCGTCTCGCGAAAGGACACCAGCGCCGACAGGGCGCTGGCTTTTCCAGCCCTGGGCAGTAAGGCATTTTATCCCCGACGGACACGCAGACACCAGCACATCCCGAGGCAGCCCGATCGACTGGAGTGCACGGCCGGGCCAGGGCTGGGCCGGGCGTGTGGGGAGCGGCACGGCGCAGGGAAGGGCCGGGCCCCGCCAGGCCGCCCCCGCACAGAGCGGCAGGCACGGCGCCCCGGCTACAGGCGCGGCCGGGAAGTCCCTGCGTACAGCGGGCTGGAGAGACTGCGCAGGAGGGCGACCCCGCGCCCCATCCCCGCCCCGCCGTACGGCCGCCCTGAGGCCGCCCGATCCTGATCCCGATCCCGATCCCGGTCCC
>VWZF01001128.1:2019599-2047367 GCA_013396755.1 Sclerurus mexicanus
TCGCCGACGCGGGGCGTCCGTCCCGCAGCCGGGGCGGGAGGCACAGGCGCCGTGTCGCCTGCCGGGCCCCGCAGCCCGCCCGGGGCCGGGACAGAGCGCCCCGCGTGTGCGCTCGGCCCAAACACGGCCCAAACACATCCATCCGTCCCGGCCGCCCGGGCCGCCCTCCTGCCGCTCCGCGGCTGGGGAGGTCCAGGGTCTCCTCCCCACGTACCCGGCGCTGGAAGGATTGTACTGCTGGAATTGCTCGCTTTATGTTGCCTTACGGGTTTGGCTAGTAGGGCCGCACTTGCACAAGGGAGAGATATAATGGGCTCTCCTTGGAGCCTCTTAATTAAATAGGAGTGCAGGTCAGCGAGATTAAAACTGAATATTGACTGCATTCTTTCATATTCTCTTCCCTGCTCGTCCGAAATTCTTCCCTTCCCCAACCAAAAACGTGGGAATGGCTGAGAAACACGTGTGTATCAATTATAACCTAAAATGAACGGCTGTGACAGTGGAAAATCGTATGCTGATAGTGAACTATGTTCAGTGTAGCATAGTAAATTTGCTGTGTCACACTTTAAAGTACTAAACTAAATAGGGCCTTACAACTGAATTTAAAGTGTTTCTGGTGCTAAACTGTATTAGAATAGAGGCTTAAATATTTTTGGCAACATATCAGTAATGGTAATCATTTGGGAGTTAGAACTTGCACCTCCTTTTTGAGGTTGTGGGACCTCTGAAGTTTATGGTGCAGAGTTTATGAAAGAAATTGTCAGGTGTATTGGTGCTTTTTGCTTTCAGATGCTTTTCTTCTTGGTGGACCTGTGAAGGGTTTATGTTCTGTATCCCTTGGCAACAGTGATACTTCTTTGCAGATACAGCTATTTGAATGAAGGATGTGTTGGTATGACAGATTTGAGAACAGATTATCATCAATACTGTTTCTCTATTTAAGGAAATGTCAATAAGCTGTAATGTAAAATAAAGGAATAAATTGTGCATTATAGGAAACATACCTTTGTGAAGTATAATAAATAAACCCCTAGAGAGCTCACCACCTGTCACTATAATTTTTTCTAAGATAAGTCTTTCACTGACTAAGTGCTTTAAATATGTTGTCTTGTCTCTCTGGTTGGCAAGAAGATGTAAACTTGCAGCAAAATTGTCAAAATGGGAAGGAGTGCTGCTCTGGAAAAACTGCAGGTAGCTTGAAACTCACAGCTTGAAACACAATGACTCTGCATCTGTCTGCAACACCTGTGAAAATGAAATGTATACAGCATCCAGAAAAACAGAGCTTGTTTCTTGTTTGCTTCTGTTTAGTATTGGTATGTCAGTCCTAAAAATTCTCTGCTTGACAGTAGTAGATATCATGCACAATATGTATTGTAGTATTTCTAGGAACTTACTTTACTTCTTGTGTGATTCCCAAGGCTGTCTTTGCCGAGATTTTTACAGCAACTTCTCTGAGTGGTTTATTATAGCACTGCTCTCCCTATGGTGATACTTGCAAGTTAAAGTAATCCTAGTAAAAATATCTTCTCTCTTTCTCTTAATATTGACATATAATAAGACCAAGCCTACCCAAATTCTCAACCAGGAAAGATGCTTGAAGCTGTTGGTCTTTGCTCTTTGTGACTGCATTGCTCTGAGTGACTTTATTTTATGAATTTGCTTGCATTTTTCTTATGACTGTGTTTGTACTTCCTCTTTTGCTCTTTTCCACACCAAATATTTGTAGCAAACTGATGTTTAAGTAACCTGCAAGTAAGAACCCACTGTGCACTTGTTATTCTATGAATATATGGGTCTAGCTGTGTAATATATGCTCTCCTGTTCACTGAATATACAGATCAGCTTTTTTTCCCCAGCTCCACTTTGCTTTGGGTCTGTGTGTGTGTGTGTCTTACCTTGGTATTTGAACAGCAGAGTTGCATTCCTTGAGTGTAAGCACTAAAGCTGGGACAACTGTTCCAAGTTCACAACCATTGCCAAAAGGCATTCTAGGAACATTCAGATTTTTTTTCCTGCCCTTATTTAAGCGACCTCACATGCATGTGGATAGGTGTAACTGTGCAAATGAAGTTTTCAGGATAAAGTCTTATAATAATCTGGCAGCAGAGATATTTTTAACTTGGTCATAATAAAAAAGTAGAATAGAAGCCCTATTGCTGAAGAGATTTATGCCAGACGTAATAGTGCCAGTTTGAGTTTATTTCCTAATTCTCAGACTAGTTTGCATGTTCCTAAATTTCTTGCTTTGGCACCTTGACGGCAGCAGTAACCCGCTACCTTCCGAAGGTTGTCAGCAGTGGCAGTGATCATGTGCATGAAACTGCTTACATACTCTCCCTGCTTATTTTTCCAAAACTAAGATTTCAACTTAACACCTGTGAGCTTCAAGAGCAAGTTCCCAATTCTGTCCTCCTTGTGTCAGTCATTCCCTTATGTCATTACCTAAAAGTGTGGGTTCTGTGTTCGCAGAGTTTCTAAAGCTGTTGAGGTGTTGGGCCAGTTTTGTACCTCTGCTTGTGAACAAGGAGGCTCTGTGACAGAGTACTTTGTGCTTGTTTATATGCTGTGCTTTGGAAACTGAAGATGCTTGGAATATTAGAAAGTTGACAATTAAAAATTTTTATAGTTGTTTAAGTTGAAACTTGTTTTTGAATTTTGGAAGCCTTTATGAAATCATCTGAGAGAATAACATCTAGACAAAACAATACTCATTTAAATTGATTCTGATAGGAAAGAAGGTTGTAAACAGATAAAAAAAAAGTTTGCTGGAACATGTGCTTTGCTTTAAAGAGATAGAAACTGAAAAATGTAAATTGTTGAGATAGTGGTTATACTTAATGATCTCATGATATCTGTTATTATCAGAGAAGAGAGTTGACAAAGTAATTCCTAGGCAACATGCATAATAGAAAGAATTCTAGACAAAGCTGTTTAAAAGATTGCAAATCTTTTTACATCTGGAGCATCCTTATTAGTTTGTATTATGTAGTAGCTAGTCTTGAATATATACTCCTGGAAATGAATGTAAAGAAGGGAATTTATAACTTCATAGTGGATACCAGCAGTTGTTTTTAATGACTTGCAGAGAGTCTGGTCAGTTTTTTTCCCTAAACTTTCTAGGCATTCAGCTGTTTTGTTTGGTAACTATTTTCTTTGGGCTTTCTAGTTACAGGAGTAGACTCTGTGCTTACTTTGGGAGGGTAAGGAGGAATAGTAAAGGAAAAAGTGAATTAAGTTCAGTCCTGAAGCACAGACCCTTTGATAAAAATAATCTTTGCTGTTATTTTTTTCCTTATATTTGATAATTTTGATAAATTTCGCTAAAAAGTTCAGAAAAGAGAAAGTACTCAAATGTGCATTTTGCATGCTCATACTGCAATGAAGTATAATGAAGAAACATAACTGAAATAGAAAAAATGGCATTTCACTTCAGTACTTTGTTTATATTCCAAATAGAGCTACTGAGGTGACTTAATATTTTGGCGTTCTGCCAGTTAAATTTCAAGTAGTTTTTCCTGAAAGATAAGTTTATGTTTGAGTTTCTTCCACTCTTATCTTCAAATTAGTGTTCTCTGCCAGATTTGTTGAGTTTTGATGTGTTATCTGCAATTCTTGATCTACTGCAGCTTTTCCCCTGAGTTTTCTGCTGTTAATTTATCTCATGTATGTTGGGGAAAAAATGCAGTTCTCTGTATGATTCCAATATGCTCATTTTCTGATTTTGAAAGGAGAATCTACAAATTTCTGAAGCGAGTATCTGTAGGAAAGAAAACTGAAGTTTCCTTTTATTGTTATTTGACTTTTTGCTGCTTGTCTTGCAGAAAACTTTCATATAAAAAACTCCAGGAATACGTAAACACTTTAAGTCTTACGGACTTCCCAGTTTTCTTCTGTTTTGTGCTGAGACATGAATATTCTTTTAACTTAGTGAAACTTCTAAGACACTTCGAGACCTAACAATCTGTACAGCAAGTATTTATGTAATTACCAGTTACAGAAATCTCAATGTTTATTCCTCTCTAACTTGGCATGAAAGTTGGTACATTAGTCCCTGACCTACTATCTAAGCCCATGGCAGTGGGTTTTGAATGAAGGGGTAGGGTGGAAGTGAAGAGAGGAAGGAAGAAATGAATTAAAGAAAGAAAGAAGGAGAGGAATAGATCACTAGTCTTGTTTGCAGTGTCAGTCCAGCTGATGGGGTGTTCAGGGTCCTGGGCGCACTGGCTGGGCTTGGTAGGGGTACCTTTTTATAGATAGGTTACCCTGAAGATAGGTTTCTAGCTTTCTATGCAAATCAGCTATCATGTGCAGCCTGTTCTTTCAGACCTTTCTGGAAATGGGTTGGAGGGCTTTGGGAGTTTTTGTTAGGCTTGACCCCTCCTGGCCCACACCTTGCCCTTATTCTGTGCTTGCATGGTGCTGTGTTATGCTTATGTGCAGAAAATAGAACAAGGATGTTTGTCCCGGAGAAGTGCTGCCCTACCTCTGCATGGCCCCCTTCTCCAGCCACATCTTGTTCTTT
Organism: Sclerurus mexicanus; assembly: GCA_013396755.1. Lineage (NCBI taxonomy): Eukaryota > Metazoa > Chordata > Aves > Passeriformes > Furnariidae > Sclerurus > Sclerurus mexicanus. Next base: position 2,024,125 of record VWZF01001128.1, read on the forward strand.
CTCACAGCATGTTAGCACTAACAATCCTTATCTGTTACTACTAGCAGTCCTTGTTGGCTCCACGGCCATCCAGCTATCAGTGTTTATGATATTCACACTGGCCCCTTATCTTCTGGGATTCTACAGTTACACATACCAAGAAGAATGCCCAGCCTTTTTTGATTTTTGGTGACCAAAAGCTTGTCACTTCTAACCAGAGTACAATGGATGTGTTCCTCTTTTGCTGGTGTTGTCTTCACTGCTTTGAAGCTAGATAATCTTTAGTAGGGAGAGTAACGACCAGGAACCACCAGGGGTCCCCACAAGATGTCACAAGTGGGCCTGTGCTTGTACTGTGTTTTGGAGAGCTCTGTACGATTTTTTCCTTGCTCTCGGGGACTTCAGGGAGTCTGTAAAGACATTTGAGTTCTGCGCAAGGACCTTAAAAATCTGTTGTAGCAGCTGTTGTTGAGAAGATTCTTAGAGTTAAACTGGGGATAGTAGTGCCCTTTCAGATTCCAATTTGATAATCCTGAATTATATTGAATTTGAACGAAATTATCTGAAAGATACTCAACTCAGGTGTGACCCTGAAATTATAAACCTATACACATAGCTAGGGACTGTTCAGTGCAATTCTCTGAGAAATTAAAGAAAATTAGTACAAGTAACAAGATTTCTGGTCATTCTGGTGGTATGTAAAAGCTCTGCTCCATTGTTCATATAACACATTAAAAAGAAGCAAAATCCTTTCTAAACTCTAAAGAGACACTGTTGCAGTGTCTTTTCATCAAACAGAAAGTGATGACCTAAGAGTCAACAGACAAAAGTTACATTGTCTGCAATAGAACTTGCAATCATAGTGCCTTGCCCTTCAAAAGAGAAGGATGGTTATACCTTTTGGTTGTCTTAACGAATTTCAGTGTTATCTGAATATGATCACAGAAGGGACACCAGAGATTTTTTTTTTTTTGCCACGGGAGCTCTCCATCTTTTCTTTACTGAACCAAATATTTGGAGCTGTAGGCAATGACCCATTAGAAGCTAATACTACATCGTACATGTATTTTAGGCTTGCTCCAAAGTGGCAGCCATGGATGCAGTTGTTTACTGTACCTTGACTAAGCATCAGTACTTACCTGTGAAGCTAAAGCTTTTGAGTTATATTTTCTTCTATAATATTTGCTTTTGTATTTAGTGCAGGTTCATGATAAGGGATTATGTTCTTAATTTTTCTTCACCCACACCACTTCTTTTTAAGCTGCTTACTAAAAAACCCTCAAAGACTTTGCCACTTATTGGGCTGCTTGTTACTGTACCTAGGTGGGAGACTACTCTTCAACTCTGATAACAGAGTTTTTAGTAATGTATCAATAAATGAGATCAGTTTAGTAAATTCAAATTGGAGTTTTCAGCTAATGCAGCCAGTTTGGGTTGAATACCATTAAAAAGTATTCACATTTGTAATTTGGTGGATGTGAAGGGACCAATCCTTTCCATCAGGGAGGCTGGTATCTTTGTGCCAGTGGATATAATTCTTCAGCTGTCACAGCTATGGGTAGCCATAACCTTACTGGTTAAGACATTTTAGAGAGCAGAGATGCAGTGGTTTTGAATAATTTATACAAACTAAAGTCAATGCCCTCAATGTCTGGCATCATATGACTAGAAGCATGAGTTTGGTATTCATCCTGTAATTAGGCTGTTAGGTTTTGGTTGGGTTTTTTGTTGGTTTATTTTTTTTTCCTAAAGCTGAGGAGATAAAAAGTAGTATAAAAATGAGTATTTATTATCGTTTTTGCTTTTGTGAAGATCAGATATATGGTGGTGGTATCTGTATTGGTATGTATCATAAAAGTGAAGAAACTTTTCAGGCTGTTATGTTATATTAAGTGTTTTTAACTAAGAGTGGCAAGATTCAGTACAACATAGATGTGAATACTGATTTTTTTGTTGCAGTTATAAAGTTAAGACTCTCTTTGTGCTTTACAAGCTTTTCATGTAGTTTCATCTATGTGTTTCTGTTCATATTTGAATATCAGTATTTGAGTGTCAGTTTTATTTTTGAAGTAGCTGTGACGAAAACTAGCCTAAGCTTTACCTTTATATGTTTTTGGAAACTGACTTATTTTCTATTCCCAGAGAACCTAGGAACCTACTACATAAACTCAAATAGATTTTTTGGTTTTTAAACTCAAATAGCTTCAGTTAACCAGCTCCTTTGTGACTTTATTTTTCTAAAGATGCCCTAAAAATTGGCCAAGATCCTTTCTCACTAAAGATCTCTCCTGAGATCAGCTGTAGGATCACAGGAAGGTTTGGGTTGGAAGGGACTTTAAAGATCATGGAGTTTCAGCCCACATGCTATGGGCAGAAACACCTTGCACTAGATCAGGTTGCTCAGAGCTCCGTCCAGCCTGGCCTTGCACACTTTCAGGGATGGGGTATCCACAGCTTGTCTGGGCAAGTGCCTCACCATACTCACAGTAAGGAAAAGAAAAAGGTTAGTTTCCAATGGGTTTTTTTGAGTGCTACAGAGAATGATCTGTGTATGTATTTCTGTAAAGGCTAGCATATACATTCTGTACATTTTAACAGTTTGGATTCTTCAGTATCCTTAAGAATTTTTGTGGTCTAAGCTGACTTGAGACAGTTCAGGAAATCTGGTATTTTGCTCATCTGTATTTGATGTGAAGAATTAAGTTGGGGGTTTTTTTGACCCTTTTTATGAAGAAATAATGTGCTAGTGATCTAAAAATTACAGTGGAAAATTCCTCACAATTCATTCACTCTTTTCCAAACCTGGAGTTTGAAAGATAAGTGATGTTCTCATCCTGCTTAAATATCTATGTCACAGACAAAATAAATAAATGGAGACAAGATATGCTGAGTCTTCAGTGAAAATGGAAATGTAATTTTCATATTGGTGAGAATAAGAGGAAAAGTGGCCACAACATGGCCTTTCATTTAGAAGGATTGTAAAATTCTTCGAATTTCAGAGTTCAAAATTTCTTTCTGAAGGGCAGATTTATTTAAAAAATAAAAAAGATGATAGTGCAGTATTTTGAATTAGTGTAATAAGGGAGGTCTGGAATTAAGAGATCAAAGCTGTTCTTGATCGGTTCTATCATTTTGGGCAAGTGTTCTGACATATATCCCCATACATGGGATGTTCAAGGGGAGAACAGATATCTATGTTGGCCAAGAAAATAATCCTTCTCCTTTTAAATTTAGAAAATAGAACTTTAATTAGGAAATATATACATGTATATATATATATATGGATAACAGTTCTTAGCCATATATATGTATATCCAGAAAGGACCAACACGAACAGCTTGTAATAAACCTCCCCCCCCAAACAACAAGGCAAACAGTTAAAAGGTCTTTGGGCTGCCCCAAAAAGGGACGGCAATTATATCTAAGGACAGCAGGAGGCGATGTTGCGCCTCAGCCGCTGCCCTCTTTCTCCCAGGGGTTGCAGTTATATTTACGGACAGCAGGTGGCGATGTTGTGTCCCAGCCGGCTGCCCTCTCTCTCCGGGGATGGCAGGAGCACAGTCACCAGGTCAGTGGCAGAGCAGCAGAAGGAGACCTATCTCCAAAGTACAGGAAACAGGTGTGCTCCCTCCTCTCTCCACGGTAGCTCCCAAAATGCCCACAGTCGCCCACAGATGAAAACGGTTGAGTCAGGGATGAGAAGGCAGAGTCTTAGTTATCCAGTGATGTCGGACACCGCTGTGCCTCTGCCTCGCTGCAGCTCCTGACCTGCGCAGGAAAGTGCAGAAGCCCCGGCCACTTTGCCCCCCCTCCCCGAGCCATCCTCCCTCCCCCTCCTGGCCTGGGGAGAGACCAGAACAAAAGGCCCTAGCGAAGCGATTAACATCAGGATATGAATATTCATCTCGCCCTTTGTTAACAATATTTACAGACGTTAAGGCGTTGCCTTGAAGCTTTTAGGAAGGAATTCCAATGAGTATTGAAACTATAACAGGAATACATGTTAAAATTTTAATTTCATTATGGGTGTGGGGAATGCTTCTGTCATATTATTTATCTGTTCCTAAAGTATACAGTAGTTGCATACTTACAAATAAGATGATACATATAGAATTTCTATAACAAATAATCACTTTTGAAGGTTCTTACTAGTTAAAACATTTTAAATTCTGGGTTACTTTCAAAAATTTTCAGCAAATTACTCCTCCTTTTCTATCACCCCATTTTCTTGACTGTACAACGCATTCTTATGTGTAAAGATTGTATTAAAAATTTTAATTTCATCTCCTTTTGCTTTAGAGGTGCATAACATTCTCACTAGGTGCTGTCCTTGAGTAGGGTTTGCAGGAAGGCAGCTGTCAGTTAGGGGACAGATTACTGCCTTTTAGATCCTAGTAGTTAGTACTGAACAGAAAAATTGAATATTACACTGATTTTTTGGTTTGGTTAAGAGCTCTTCTGTTAACAAAATCAGTCATTGTGGTTTTTTATTAGCTTGTGGGGTATTTATGTTGGTGGCGGCTCTTGGATTATTTGTTGTTGCTTTTGGGGGTTGTTTAGTTGTTTTTAGCTCTTAACTATTTAAAGCAAATTCGTAATCTGGAAGAGTACTTTTAAGTTTTAACTTCACCCCCTTTCTGCGGAAATAACAAACTTAAGATGTCTTTTTTTCCTGCTACCCCTTTGAGATATAGAAGAGTATTTTTATGGAACAGCAGAGCACATCCTGGAGATTTACTGATTGCTTGGATCACCTGACAACAAATGTCCTGTAAATGAGACTTCTTACTGGCCTAGTCTGTCTTTTCCAGAGACACATCTCTACACTGGAAGTGGTTCCCTCAGCTGACTTGCTTCCTTGCTTGACCTTTTAATTGTAGAGCTTGAAAGATAACCAGAATGTCTGACGTTGGAGAGCAGAAAAGTGCCTGTGGTACTAGATTGTGCAGAAAACTGCAATAGCCTTACATGCTTTTTCTGCTGTTAATGTAGCTGTTTCTCCGTGGTTCTCCTTTACCAGTTTAGTTCCTGCCTGTACTGTATTTAATTAGATTATTCATAATTTCCTATACCTGTATACTCGTTGCTTTCTTCACTAATCTCTAGTCATAACAGGTAAGATATCCTCCATTAGCTCTCTGTTCTTCAGTTTGGTGGTGTTTTTTTGGCTGGGTTTTTTGTTTGGCTGGGTTTTTTGTTTGGTTGGGTTTTGTTCTTGTTTAATTTTTTTAGTGCCAGAGGCTTCTCTCTTAACCTGCTTTTGTACAAGCATTTTGACGGGTTAGGACACCCTGGAAATACCTTAGTAATAGAAATGTGAGAGGTTAGTTGCACCTTTTTAGCTTTACAATCTTTTCATAGAAGACTCCGATATGTAAGTTCAGTCAAATTCTTTTCCTGTTCCAAGAGCTTCCTGAATATCGCTTATATTTTATTTTTTAAAAATTATTCTTACAGTGCATTGTTTCAGTATTATTGGGGGTTTTTCAAAGATAGTCTGAAGCATTTTGACTCTTCTTTCTGAGATATCTGGACTAGACTCTGGATCAAAACTGTGGTGCTTTGTAGAAATAAGTTAAAGGTAGTATCTTTAATGTTCTCAACAATCCTTTGTAATTCCTCTTGGATTTCTACAGTAGTCTATGTTGAAAGGAAGATTTATTGCCTAAATGTTTACTGTAACTAAAACTTGTTGGGAAACCAGTGTAGAATTTTTTGTTTGCTTTTTCAGGAGATTGAGCCAGTACCTTTTTCCCCCATTTGCAATTTCTTTTGAGTAACTTCAATTTTTCCCATTTAGTGCCTATTTGGGTAAGGCAGGGAATCTGTGGAATGAATCTGATGTTATGACAAGTTGGTTGGTTATTTCTCCCTTCACAACTCCATAAGCATTTGTGCAGGCTCTCTTGTTTAAACGCGCTCTTCTAGTATCCACAAAGGATAATCTGCACCAGAATGGGTCAGGCACAATTGGTTCTCTTCTGGCTGCTGTAGCTGTAGAAATAATTTTACTAGCACTTCATTTTATTATTGATGCTCCCAGCAACCTGCTTCCAAGGAGGAGTCTAGTCTCTGTGAGTAGTGCTAGCAGTGTTTTAGGGCATGTGAACATATGCTCATAGGTTACCCTGAGCATTTACCACAGCTCAAGATAGTGCACCACTAACCTTTTATCCTAGTTTGTTAAACAAACTCTTTCCTTATAGGCACACCAGGAAATCTGTTGTCAGTACTTGAGCTGTCCTCCCTGCAGGTAGTGGTGGACAAATTAGTGGCTGACATCTCTTTAAGGAGTAAAATTTTAGTCCTCTGTGAAGCTTATTGACATTCACCCAGTCTGCCAGCAGCAAGACTTCTACAGCAGGATACATGCAGCATTTCAAATAAGAAGGGAGGGCCTGTAGTGTCATGCCTGTCATACAGCTGGAGGCATGTATATGCCAGAGAAGTTTGCCCATGGGATCACATATGTGGAGAGGTGAGGTGATAGAGGGGTGCTTTGTGGTATTGTTGGTGTGGCTCTGGAGAGTCTGCTGGTTTGTTTGTAAATGACCCATTGATGAAACTTTCCCTTCCATTGTAGCACAGTCTGAAACAATTTTCTCACTTACTGGAAGATTTAATATCTTCAATCCACTGCTCTGACATTTATCTAGGATGGCGTTTATCCAAAGGGAGAGTTATTTCTCTTATTCTGAATAGCAGGTTTGTAGTAAAATTAACTGAAGCTGTGGAGTTTAATGTAAATAAAATCATCTTTCATTTTGAAAAATACATTTGCAATGTCCAGTCTTTATGCTGTATTAAATATTTCTGCTGAGAGTATTACAGGGGAATGTCTTTATTAGATGAAAAAAACTGTATGTGGCTTCCAAACTTGGTGCAATAATTAAAAGACTAAGCAGACTTTAGCCATGCCCTCAGTATGGATCAAACACAACACCAATAGTTAATAAGAGAAGCCGCTACTTGTGCTCCTTTGTGTCCCCTAACACTATAGAATCATTTCCCTCTGAGCTCAAGTAATTGCTTTTGGTAATCGTGTTTCCACCTGTGGTTTACAAGAGAGATACTCTCACTTTGGTACAGTCACAGTAAGGATCTTCAGGAGTTCTTTGTGCACTTTGGATTTTGAGTTTGGGGCTCGGCACAAAAGTAATAGTACTTTTGGGGTTACATTTGCTACCTCTTTATTGTTTTGATAGATTTACGAACAACGTTCTGTGATTTCTCACACAATGGTGGTCTTTGTCCTCCATGTTAATTGATTTCTTCTTTGTAGTGAAGATTACTAAATGAGTCAGGGGAGAAGAAGAACAAATGAAAAAAGTCAGGTCTACAACAGGAAAAGAACACAATAGACTAAACCTTACATTGTATTACAGGGGGGGTTTTGTGTCTCATGCTTTTTGTCTTCTAGTGCTACTTCTGTGGACAAGGCAGGAGAGCATTCTGTCTCCTTGCAAACTTCATTGGAATGTAGGAAAGAATGTAGAATAAAGATTTCATTTTAGCAGGAGGCCAGTTGGCAGATGGGAGTCTATAATGTGATTTTCAGTGCATGAAGCAGGTTTAGAAAGGCAACAAATGATGCAGTGAGTGGAAACACTTTTAAGAAGTCCCCGTTTCTCATTTCAGCTGTGCTGTGTCTTCCATTTATAATAACACTCCAATGGTACTGGCAAAGTGATATTAACAGGAGTTTCTGTGAGCACAGTAATTAAATAGCCTATTTGGGTTCTGACTTTTTGGGAGGCATGTTCTTTTTGGTGCCATTTTTGCGGGGAATGAAAAAATTACTCTGTGTGAAAAGTTAGTATCTTTTGAATAGTTTCAAGTGTTAGCTTCTGGTTAAATTATAAGGTGGGATCTGATTTATTTGGGTAAAAAAAATGGAGATGAATGGAAGAAATTTGTTTGAACAGAGGATATGTTTTAAACTGTAAATATTTTTTAAATAAATGAGTAAAGTCAAACAGATCTGTTTTGCCCAAAGCAGATCTCTAGGGAAGAGTATAAGAAGAGAATAAGCATATGCACATCTCCAGAATGCTCCCCAAGCCTCCAGCATTTCCATCAGAGGTGTCGTTCTTAACAACTTTTGATGTTGGGTTTTTTGTTGTTGTTCTGTGAGGTTGTCTGGCTGCTTTATGAACCATTGCATTCTTCTGCAAAGTGGCAAAGAATTCCACCACTTCCCTACGTGCTGTGTGAAGGATTAGCCCTTTTTTCTCTGCTTGTCACCTCACCTTTTTCATTATGACATGTAGGGACTATTGAAAAACTTTCTTCATGCCACTGCTGATTCTGCTGACATCTGTTGTCATCTTCTACATTGCATCTTTTCCAGACCGAAGAGTCCTGATCCACTTTGTTGCCCTTTAGAAGGAAAGCTGTGTTGTTCTTCATCATCACTGTGCTCTTCTGTAACCTCTTTCAACTCTTCTAACACTTCCAAAAGTGCCTTTTGGACTTCTGGCACTATGTAAAGCATTTAAAGTGTGGACAAGCTGTGGATTTATATAAGGCTTTAATGAAGTTCTCTCTCTTAACTGATAATTCTTGAATCAGACTGGTTTGGGACTGCTAGTGAATGCTATGCACTGTCTTCTAACTTCACTAGTACATTGGCCCAAGGAAGCACCATCCAGTTAAAAATCACTAAAAATTTATGTAAAATGTTCTGTCTTACTACTACCTTTTTGTAACTTGTAGTATTGTGACCTTATCAATTTTCCCCCAATGCTTGAAATACTCATTTTATTTGATATAAACTTCTTTGCCTTTTTTGAATATTCAAATAGAAAATAACTTTTTTTTTAATATATATACAGGTTATAAAGCAGCTAAATGGAGTCTGAGCAGCTGTTTCATAGAGGCTACTATCGAAACAGTTACAACAGTATAACTAGTGCAAGCAGCGATGAGGAGCTTTTAGATGGAGCTGGAGTAATTATGGATTTTCAGACCTCTGAAGATGACAATCTCCTGGATGGTGATGCATCAATTGGTAAGTTAATTTCCACTTAAACATTTTTCTAGGTTGTATTTTTATTGGTTGGGGTTTTTTGTTTGGGTGGTTTGGCTTTGGGGGTTTTGTTTGGTTTTGTTTTGTTTTTAAATAACCAAACCTGATTCTTTTCTGTTTAGCTGATCTGTCCTTCAGAGAGATGCTTTAAACCTGAAAGTGGCTGAACACTTTTTTGTGTGCTTCCCTCACGATTACATTGTGTGGGATGACTTCTGATATGAGGCCATGCTACTAACAAGTGACAGACTTGCTGTCAAGTAGAAGGATGGCTATTGTGCAGCTACCTGGTCTTTCTTCACTGCAGCAGGATTTTGGAAGTCTTGCTGTCTTCAGTATTTCTTTGATGCAGAAATTAAAAGTCTGTTTTAATCAGTACTTCTAGAGATAAATCTGTACTTGATTCTATTTCAGCTCTATAAAACAGAGGCAAAAGCCATTTAATTAGAGAGGTTATTAGAAGCAACAGAAAACACCATGAGCTCAACTTTTGTCTAGTTTCTACTGTGAACACTATAAAAGCACTGAAATAATACAAAGAAGAAAGAACTGGGAAGCTCTTCCTCTCTTTTTTTTAATTTAAGAAAGCAGTTCATGGAGTGAGAGCATTAAGGTTCTTCTGGCAATAGTCAAAGAGGTGAACTGAAGGAGGGAAAGAAAGTAATTTCTGTGTAAGATAATAAACTTCGTATACTCTGGTCACTTCCTCTTACTTGTTTAAAATAAAATTCAGCCTCTTGAGTTTTATTTTTTTTTTAGCACCTTTTCCTCTCCCATTAACGTTCAGTTGTCTTCTTTTTCTGCAGTGTCTCTTTATTCATATATTTTCCCTTTGCCACACTTAGCAGTTGAATGTTGGCATTGTACTGGATAGTTGTGCCATATCATCATAAGCATCCTTCTCATCTGCATTCCTTCTCTTTAATTAGATATGTCTTGAATGTGTAGTTATTTACTTTGTATACCAATAGAGATATCATGAGCCAGCACACTTTCAATCTACATAAACATTCCTTCTGGCACATTACTTGGAGAACAGCAGCATACTGAAGTCCAGCTCTTAAAACCTAGGAAATTATTAGGTGAACAGCTGGCTTCTTAATGTAATTCTTTGTTCTATCTGGCACTTTCAATAAAGTGCCTCGTTTGTCTAACATAATATTTACAACCTGTACTGAAACTCTGAAGCTACTCTGGTAATTGTTTATAAAAATAATTTCCATCACTTCAAGCATAAAGGAGAAATAAGTTTGCAGTGAAATAAATAGTTTCAGAGCCAGTGTTCTGCCCTTTACTTGTTGTGAAATCAGATCCATAAATTGAGTCTAAACAGATGAGGTGGTTGTTTTGTTTGCATTGTCAAAATCAATGCTAATTGCTGCACATGCCAGCAGCTCCTATCTCATTGTAACACTGAAGTATTAGAATGTCCATTGGTACATAAATATGAATGTATTTTCTGTTGTGGAATTTATTTTTTTGCTTATGACTTATCAGCTTGGCCCAATTCTGGACTCTTGGAGAGAGGCAGCAATAGTAATAAGCCCCATTATTTTATTTAAGTGAGTGGTGATTTGTGTGTCTCTATACATGGAGAATGTTTTATTGGACAGTAAATCATAGTTAATATCTCAGTAGTAGACCAGAATCTGATGTTAACTTTTTTGTTCAGGTGGTGGTAAGAACATACTTCTGCAAATGTTTCAAATAAACTTGAATACAGGAAGTGAACATCTATGTTTCTTTTTCCTTAGGTGTCTAAATATGTCAGGTGGTCTTTCTTTTGTGGTTTTAATTCAACAGATCTCATTGACAAGACCAAACTGGGGCTTCTTGCATGTACTCTTTCTGTAATCTTCTGTTAACTCACTTAGCACTGTTTGGTTGGGGTTTTTTGTTTAATCATTATTATTTAAATACTCTTATCCTTTAACCCTATTTTTGTTTTGTTAACTCTAAGTACAGATGAATTCATAATACAGAATCTGTCCCACTCCTGAGGAAGGGCAGGACCATCCGGGTAACTGGAAGATCATGTGCTTCTCAACCTTGCAGACCCTCCAGGGCATGATGTGAATGCAGAGATCTTAGGTTTAGCTCTGTGCTTTAGCAGGTGAACCCTGCCAAAATCAGGAGCCCTGTTTGAGAGTATAGTTTGTGTTTTAAATCTGTGGGACTGGAAGAATTTATAAGCCTGGTATCATAGCAACATGAACACAATGGCAATGATGTATCTGTGCTTTAAGTGATTGTGGAAATAATGTAGTTAAATTGAAAGCTGCAAAGCTGCAGACTGTAAGTTTTTAGTACAAATTAACATAGACATGAATTTTTCCAACCTGGGTAAGTTACCATGGACAATAGAGCACACATCATAATTTTACAGTTTATGTAATAAAATATAGAATCACAGATATTTTAAAAAATTAAGACCATGCAATGAGGAGAAAAGGAAGGATTAAGAAACAGTCTGTCTTTTATTTTTTTTTTTTTTTTGCTAATGAAAATGGGAGAACAAACTGCATATATGTAGATAAAAGTCTAAAAATATGGAATTTCTAAAGTAATTGTAGTCTTTCCCCCTCATTCAGAGGGCAGTGAGTTAAGAGATGTCTGCTTATTTCAGTAGGCTTGCAAAGTCCCTTGGCTCTCAGGACAGCAATTCTATAAAGCCTGCACAGTACTGCTATTCACATTTCCACTCAAGTACTTAACTGAGGCTTACAAAGCCATTGAGGCTGTTATACAGTGGTGAATATGCCTTCTGTTGAAAGCATGTGGAAACTGGATGATATTGGGAAAGAATGCTAACCTCATATACCCCTTGCCTTATGTGAGAAATTCCTTGATACGATATGGGACTGAACAAATGAGCGTTAACTGAAATCAGTCTTTAGGAAGTCTTATCACCTAGACTTTTAGGTTTCTTTAATATTTAGTTGATAGTGATTTATCGTTTTAGTTCCATGCCTTATTTGAAAGGTTCTGAGTAGTTCCATGTTGGGGATTCACCATTATCTTAAAACCAATACTGTACAACAGTCTTGTTTCTGTTAACACCATCTGAAAGGACATGACCTGTCCTTTATTGCCTCAACTGAGAAAAATGCAGAAATTGTGATGATGTAGTATAATATGCTAAATACATATATATGTACAGTAATTATATATGTAGTATGCTGTACATCTGTTATGTTCTCCGGGAGCTGTTTTCTTTGCATAAATGTCAGACTTTTAGTGGCATTATTATGGAGAACAAGTGGGTATTGTGAAATTGTGAATTCTTTGAGCACAGTATGTTTTAATATGTTAAATAATTAAATTGCTGTGCATGCGGAGGCTTGGATGGCTTGTACCAAAGCCCTGCCTAGAAGGGATGCTGCCTGTCAGCTTTGAACAAAATTTGGTCTTGTTGCTTATCAAAAGTAATCCCTTTGTAGTGCTGAAGTTAATTTCTTTCCTTGTTAAACTGCTGTCTGATGAGAAGTACTGTGACATTATACTGTAGTATACAGTATACTGAAGATACTGAAGTATCTGCCTCTTTCTAGGGAGGACATCTTACTAGTGCTTGTACAGGCAACATATATAATTTATGGAGGTCAATATGATCATGACTTATCTGGGTTGTGTTTTTAGACTGTTTGCCCTGCTTCTTGCTAGGTCAGTTTAAACATACTTACCACTGTGAAGCTATCAGTTAAGTCATATAAGCTAATATTTGCTGGTTTAAGTTTTACAGCAGCAGAGCTGTTCTATTTAGCCTTTTAAAAAAATGTTACACTAGGCTAGTTCATTGTTTTCTATCAATTTACCAGAGAGGAAAAAGAATTCTCTGTAAACAGAAATGAAATCTCCAGAACTGAAATATGTTATTAGATATTTTAACTTTGGAACGTGATGAGAAGATGAAATGTCTAATCAGTTTTTTCTTTCACCATTGGTTTGTCTTGTCTGTCTAAAGTTTGAGAGAGTCACAATCTTGGCTGCTGGCTGGGTTTGTAGGGTGTAACAAGTCTCTTCAGAAGTTCAGACTTTTTCCTATTATGACTCAGAGTCAGCCAACCAGCAAGGTAAAATTGCGAGGTCTCTATAATTTTACTCAGAATTGAGGGCTGTTTATTTGATAAGAGAGGACTGCATCAGTTTTCACTATTTTTTCATTGAAGTGTGGGGCAAACTCAGCAGGAGGTGGATTTTTATACTGTTAGACTGCAATTTTTTCAAGGCACTTACTGAAATCAGATGATTAAACCTTATTTGCAGTAAAAATGGTTTGCAAACAAATGATCTCACTGGTGTTTACCTTTTAAGGTACTTTGATCTGTCTGTGTGAGTCCTGAATGAGCTTGCATTCTTTTCAATAGCTATAGAAGTTCCTGCTTCTGTTGAAGGAGCTTAGTTGCTTATATTGTGAGTTCAGTGTGGAGACAGTTTGCAATTTGGCATATGGTGTTAGCATAAAATTGGCAATACTTAACCTTAGTATGACAACCTGTAAATGGTAATTCAAAAGCTGCTGCTCCAGCCGTTACTATCTCCTTGCAGTGATAGCAATGCCACTGAAAAAAACAATATGCCAACAGGTCATACTGTAAAACACTGCAGCTCTCCTAAACTGACCTTACCCATGAGTTGGAGTCCTTTGCCTAGACAGAGAACCTAAACAATCAATTTTTGGTGCCTTAAATACTGACATTGAATATATGGTAAAGTAAGCTAATATAATGACATTATTTCAGGAACAGAATGCAATTTTCAGTAAGCACAGGTGGTTCTATACAATTAAGAAGTTTGTACCACATGAGAGGTTAATTTTTCAAGCAAGGTCTTGTTATCTTATCTGACAATGCATGAATGCTGTTTCACATGTATGCTTGTTTCTGTTTAGCTATTGCCCTTTAATAAGAAAAGAGTAGAAAGAAAAGAGTAAAATAACTTGTTTCCTGCATAAAAACCCCTTAGTTCCTCTTATATTCTTTATATGTGGAAATTGCAATTAACAGATTCTTCCTGTTATCCACAACTGATATGAAAGTCTTCAAAGCCATTTTGCACCATTGGCATTGGTTTTGTTTTCCATCCATGCGGTATAAAACTGACTGAACAGTCATTATGACAGTTTGACATATCTCTTTCCTAAGTTACATACAACTTATTTTCCAAGTTAGCAATATTTGCATTAAAGACCTCATTGTTCTTCTTACGTAAAGAATATATTCACCCTCAAATGATGTCATACAAATTGATGCATGAGATAACACAACTTGCTCTGATCACAAGGGCAAGCATGAGGCACAGCTAGTTTATAAATTGTCAGTAACTGGTTATCTTAATGCATAACTGGTTTTCTAATGGATTGTAGTTAGGCTGCAGACATTTTGTCAGTACTCCATATTGCTAATGCAGCTGAACACAGGATATCTGACAGTATCAAGCCATTATTTCTTTTACTTTTTTATTAGTAGTGCACAAGGCTGATTTTATCCATCTGTCTGCAACAGAAGTTGTCATACAACTGGGCTAATTAACAAAGTTCTTCTTCAAGGATTTCAAAATTCCTGTCCAAAAAGCCCCAAAATTGACTGGCAGATTCTTAGGTTAAGGAGAAGAAAATGTCTTGTCTTAGTTATTCGATGTCATTACCAAATGAGTGAGTTGCAGTGAGTATCTCTTTATCACGGTAGGGATTTCCTGAACTCTAATGTTTGGGTTTGTTGGTTTTTTGGTTTTGTTTTTTTTTTTTTAAATTGTGGTTATTGTCTAAAATGTAAACTCACTTGATATTGTTTTAGTTGAACAGCCTGTAATGGTGTTACCGTGTTAGTCTGGGCCTTCAGATTGTAAATGGATTGGTGTGGCATTAGGTAGGCTTTCTGAAGGATGAAAATTATGGCAGTGTGTTATGTAGAGTTTTAATAATCAATTAGTTTCTTGTTCTCTTTAATGTTGGAAAACAAATACTTATTTTTTCAATTCCTCACAAATGTCATGGTCAGCTCTTTGAGAACCTCTTTATAGGATATGAGAATTTTGTTGCTTTTAGAAGTCAGCCCTGCCAACAGTCCTTGAGTGGTCTCACCAGTCTTTCCTGACAAAGTTTTGTTTACAGAATTAGACTTCATGATCTCCCAAAGCACACAAGCCTGATATTCTGGAAGAAGATGAATCATAATACTAATAATTCATTCTTTCCATCTTTCTGATATTATATAATCTTGTTGGTTTCCTTCTGCAGCTCTCCTGAAGTGCTTAAAGCACACTGACTTTGTCAGCAGATACAGCAGAAAGTTATTACTGACTTGACAACCTGGTGTAGTGTTATTATAAGTATGTCCTCCTCCCAGGCAAACTGTATGAATAGTGTAAAACAAAGGAATGAAAACAGAGGAAGTGTGATGGCATATATGTAGAAAGAAGAGTCTGAAGTGTACAATAAAATAATTTAGCATAATGTGCCCATAAAGTCTTTAGGTACTGAATTGAAAATTTTTGCTACAGCTTTGATAATATTTTGTTTATTCATTTATTCATTTAATCTTTGATTTGTACTCTCAAGTCAGCCAAAGAAGGCAGATAGGATTTTATCCAAATTGATGTCAGGCTGTATTCTTGTTTTCTACCTTTCAGAACATTCTTGCTTACCAGCATTTTAAAATGAAAGCTATCTGCTTGGATTAAAAAGAAATGTTATTCTGAAAGAGGGTATCATGATGTCCTTGAAACATGAGAACAGCTGTACTGGGTCAATCCACAAATCCACCTAGCTCAGCATCCTGTCTCTGACAGGAGTCAAAAGTCAGGGGTTAAGGAAGAGTAAGAGCAGGGCAAGTGATAGGCACCTGAATACTTGTATGCAAGTTTTTGTATAGCTGAGGGCTGCTGTCATCTGAGTGGTGGTTTTTAATTTTAGTCCTTATCAATGAATTTTCCTTCAACTGCCTTTTTCTCCCTAAAGCAATTTGTTAATACCCATACCACCCCTTGGCAAGATATGATAGCTAAGCTAGATTTTATGTGAACCACTGCCTTATTTTCCTTATTTTGAACCTAAATCCAGGTGTAAATACTGCTGAGAGCAGATGTAACTGCCAGTCTTGCTTAGGTTAACAGTGGTACATGCATTAGCATCGACTGACACATGGACTTCCTTGTCACTCACCCTTGTATGGCAAAATGCTTAAGCTCTTTTTTTGTTTTTTGATTTTCATTTACAGTTGCAGCTGTGAAAATCTTCCTGCTGATACAAAACATTTTAGCTTATTGAAGTGAAACTGCTGTTGATAGAAAAAGGTTTGATATGAAACTAGGACAGGGTGACCTGAAACTGGGATGACGTGATTGTTGTGCCAAATACACGTACCCTGATAAGGCCTATCATGAGGTGGCCATATGCATGTAGAAACTAACAGGGATAGCACATGGATAGCATGGTGCTGTCGCTGTTATTGGTGAACAGATGGTGAAGAATTTATTTCCATTTCTAGTTATTTTTTTCCCTCCTCAGTTACCTCTTTTTCAAGTTAAGGTGGTCTTGTTTGCTTGGTTAGATCTTGCAGCTATCCCATTCTATGGATCCTCTTCACTGCCCCTTTTGGAACCCTTCCTGTAACTTAAGGGATGGGTCAGAACTTCACATAGCATTTTAAGAATGGGCATGTCATGGAAATGGAGTAGCAAGTTTATTTTGACCACTGCTAAGTACTGAGCTCATGGTTTAATGGAATTCAAATATACCTGGCATACTACAGTATTATGTTACCTATAGAATTACTGTTGGTACTATATTCACACAACTTATTTATGAAGAAGATGTAATATTCTTGAAGATAGAAGGTAAGCTTAACATATATATGGTTGTCGTGGTTCAGGAATGCTACTCCTCAATTTAGTTCTCCCACTGAGATTTTCCAAACTACACTGCTTCTCACTTGCTCCACCTCCCCCGGGTCTTCAGCTGCCACTTCGATGGGTGGACAGAGAAGAGGACTGGAGGCAAAAAAGGCAAAGATCATGTGTTGAGATAAGAACGGTTTACTGGAAACAGCAATGAGATAAGAAAACAAACAGTAACAGCAACAGCATTAATAACAAAAGCAGTGTTGCCTGACAGGCAGGAGGGCCAACCATGTCTGGGGGGGCATCAGGCAAAGCATTGCCACCTGGCTGAGGGACGGGATTGTCCCGCTCTGCTCCACACTGGAGTGGCCTCACCTGGAATACTGTGTGCAGTTTTGGGCACCACAATATAAGAAAGATATTAGGGTTTTAGAGTGTTTTCAAAGGAGAGTAAGAAAGATTGTAAAGGGCCTTGAAGGGAAGCTGTATGAGGAGCAACTGAGGGCACTTGGTCTGCTCATCCTGGAGAAGAGGAGACTGAGGGGAGACCTCACTGCAGTTACAACTTCCTCTTGAGGGGAAGAGGAGGGGCAGGCACTGATCTATTCTCTGTGGTGACCAGGGACAAGGCCCAAGGGAATGGCCTGAAGTTGTGTCAGGGGAGGGTTAGGTTGGATATTAGAAAAAGGTTGTTCACCCAGAGGGTGGTTGGGTACTGGAACAGGCTCCCCAGGGATGTGGTCACAGCACCAAGCCTGAGAGAGTCCAAGAAGCATTTGGACAATACTCTCAGGCACAAGTTGTAAATAGTGGCCAACAGTAAACAACTCTAAAACAGAAAAAGGTTAATCGAGCAGATAAGACCTATTTTCCTATATGCATTTATGTATGAGAAAAAATAGAATGATCTCAGTAGCAGAATTTTGCCTAGTCTGAGAAAAGGGAGAAGTGAACGTCAGGGAAGGATGCCAAATCTTCCTGTTGATGCATTATAACTACAGTTTTAGCAGACTGGAGTGTGAGGAAGGAACACGTATGCAAAGGTGAAAATGCAGCAGGACTTTTTTCTTAGCAAAAGTCTACCCTATAAAGAAAAAGAACAGAAAAAAAATAATAGAAAGTAGTTGAGGCTCTTAATGAATAAGAGAAAGCAACTCTTTTGCATCTACCTCTCACAGCTTGTAGTTATATGTAGTCTGTTAATGTCAAGCATTTTCTTCTAGAGTCGTTGGATTACAGATCAAGAAGTGTGATGTACAGGCCCAGAGAAGTGAAAAGAAAACTGAGAGAGTAGTCTTGCTTTCAGTGTTTTGGGCCAAGATGTCAAACAAGTTTTTAGGGATCAAACTTTTTTTTTCCAGTTTATTTTTGGTCTTTGGCATTAACATTGCGTCGTTATTTTATTATTTCCCCTTTTTTAAGTCTCTTTCTTTCTTCT
Organism: Sclerurus mexicanus; assembly: GCA_013396755.1. Taxonomy (NCBI): domain Eukaryota; kingdom Metazoa; phylum Chordata; class Aves; order Passeriformes; family Furnariidae; genus Sclerurus; species Sclerurus mexicanus. The sequence continues at coordinate 2,042,409 of VWZF01001128.1, forward strand.
GCTGCCCTGAGGTTTTGCATGGCAGTGGGGAGCCTTTACTCCTGTTTCACTGATTCAAAGTGAAGGCTCAGGTGCCCTGAGGGAAGTCAGTCTCAGAATTGATTACACAACATGCTTGCGGCTATATGACCTGTTCTGCTGCATTCTGTTTGCTGGTTGGGTTTGACTTAAATTACCATTTTCTGTGTCTGGACAGTGAATAAAAGCACCATAGGAAGTTATACGAAACTGTAGGAGTGTAATTCAAGAACCTGTGGTTGGCCAGTGAAAAAGTGAGCTTATTAGGCAAGAACCTGGAATAAAGTGTTCTCTGGTGGATAAAATGATTGTGAGCAAAATGAAGTAGCTTATTTGTGGGAAACAAGTGATTATGAAAGAAAGAAACTGTGATTATGAAACTATTTTTTGTATAATAAAATGCAAATAGAAAAAATCTTATTGTGTATTACTGCTATGTACTTTCCTCTGGGTTTTTTTTTGATGACTGTGTTGTTTAAATCCCTTCTGCCTTCAACTACTCAACAGCATATACTGTAAATTTGTTTTCTTCTGCTTTCAGAGTGTATTTAGTCTAAAATTTTTCCTGTTTTCTGTCTGCCTCATTGAGGCTTTTGATGAGGTGGCAGTGGAAAAAGATTAATGGAGTCTTCTCCATAGAGCCTGATACACTGATGAAACAGAGAGTTCTATACAGTGCTAATGAAAGAATGACATTTGGGACTCTGTAATTTGCAGAGATTTTAAAAATAATTTATCTTTTATTTTTACTGTGTATTAATTTGAAGCTATCCATAACGGTACTTTTTTGTCCCTTCCCCTTATTCCCTCCCATTTTTCTGCGATTGTGTCTTTGTTATCTCATCCTAGACCATGTCTGGGTGCCAGAACTGAGGGGAAGGTGCTTGTCATTTTATCATCTTTCATGTTCCTACTGCTAGCTCTGTGTGACCCATAAGAGAAAGCTGTATGATTTTATGAACAAAGTCAGGGTGAGGAGGCTGGAAGGTCAGTAAGCTGAGACAAGTTAAGAAGAGAAGTCAAACAAGTGGAGAGATTAGACCTGGGCTTAATTTGGCTGCATGGTTTGAGAAAAGGGTAAATGGAAGACAGAATTGTGAGAAAAGGCAGGAGAGTAAAGCTGGAAGGAAGAGGAATGGAACACAGCAGGTTTTGAGACATTTTATCTATACTTTGGGCACCCTGTTGTAAAGGGATTCTTTCATGCCTAACCTTCAACTGAAGGCGCATATGAGTTAAATTTTTTTCAGAATGGTTGGAGGTGGTAGCTGCTTTGGTGAGTGCTCTCTAATGTAGCTTTTTTTTAAGAGAAGATTGTCTTCTAGCTCTGGTGAAGAAGCTTTAGTTTTGAATAATAATAGGAAAGAAAATGACAGTTAAGAGTCATCAAAATCTTTTGCATCAGTTACACTAATATTTGTAATTATTGGTCACATTTTTGGCATCTCTTGGTACGCTAATGAAATCATTCAGCTTACATTTGAAATTTCATAAAGACACAATTTTAATTGTCATTATCTGGTGCAATAAAGTTACATACTCTGTCACCAAAATAAACCAAGTAATTGGGGAAATTGAGAGCATACGTTTGTTTTATACATAACAAGGTGCTTGGCTCTCTTCTTTAAACCTAGCTTCCTTTTTAATATGAAATAGTGGGATAGTGCTTCAGAATTAAGATCCTCTCTTCAGCCTTGGGTAAGCAGGCTGTCATACCTCTGTGATACTCCATTTCATTGACCTTGTTTTGTCAGCTCAAAACACCTTTCCCTGGGTGTATCTGATTTGTCTAACCTCTGACTTGTTCTTATATTGCCAGATAGTTTATCTTGAATATGTTTCTTCTCTTTCCCTAAACCAGAAAAGTTAAGGTGTGGAAGGAGGATTAACGTGTCTTTCCTCATTCTTAGTGTGCTTTAAATGTGTATCACCTCCATACATTTCGATATTTTCAGAGCAATGGACTTAAAGTCTTTTCTGCAAAGACAGATGGATCTAAGTGATGGTTAACATCAGAATACCAACATGTTGAGAACAATGTGAGCGCACAGATGTGTGAAGTTACTTGGGCATGAGGGATTTCTGGGATTGAGGCCTTGGTCTGTAATTACTGTGATGAAATTTGGAAGGCAAGCTGTTGTACAAACCTGCTGTTTACATGTGACCTGTTCTATGTAGTAAACTGGCCATTTAAAAGGGCTCTCAATCATTCAAAGTAAGTCTATTGTAAAACTCACTTAAGGCCTTACAACAGATATTCGTAATATTGTGTACTCCATAATGCCCAGAATACTTTGTTAGCTAGAGATACCATTTCACTAACTAAAATTTTGGAATTTGCTAAACTTCACAACAGAAACAACTAGCATCTTTTTGGAATATAAAACTGTCAGACAGTTCAAATCAGGCACTTTTTCAAGCAAGGTAGAAAAAGAGTAATTTGGAGGGATTAAATTGTATAGGCTTTTAGATATTAAAAAGGAAAGAAAAAAAGACTGGCTTAACTAGGTCAGGTTAGTATGCATAATATCTTTCTCTCTTGCTTGAAAAAAGCAACACAAAAACCAAACCCACTTTTCATGATATTGTAGGAAAGGGAATACACACACAGGTAGGGGGTTCAAACAATGATAACACAAGCTGCTGGTAATTGAGAACAGAAAATGATTGCTCTGCTTTTGAAGAGTAGACAGAGGACTGCATTTGGCAGCCAGTCTATATGCAGTGACCTTGGAAGAGCTGTTGTAATTTAATACTACGTGGACTCTTGAAATTTCATGTAGCAAGTATGAAGTCATATCTGTTATACACTACAGACTTCTTGTGATGACTTTCCCTTATATCCAGAGTTGAGCAGATATGCTCTCCAACAGGTTACATCCTTTATCTTTTCCATCTCAGACTGAATTTTAGTCTTGTGTAGAAATTTTGCATGTGATTTAGTCCAGTGAGCAAGTTTAGGCCAATAAGTGAGATATTTCTTTGCTGTGACTGATATTAATTATCAGTTCTTAGACATTCCAGTCTTTCGGTAACCACATCAAACTCTTAAATTTTTCTTCAAAGTTCTCTTCCAGACTTTTTTAATACAAGTCCTTTATATCCTTTATTTCATATTCTCTCAAATATTAAGCTGAATTTATAGTTTTGTCTTCTATAATCAACATGTAATAAATGCACTAACAGTTCATTCTGTAAGAATTCTTTCCTCAGGTAACAGAAATTGTTGTATTTCTTCCTGCTGTGAGCGACTTTTTATTTAGAGCCTTACAATAAGATTACAGGCTATTTTCAGGTGCTATTAAGGAGTTGAAAATGCTCAGGAATTGCTGTTGTATTGCTCCATAAATAAGGGATATGGATAATTTAAAGTTCAGAGGTGCTTAGGTGGGTTTTTTTTTCATAGTTAGACATAAATGGTGATAATGTATGATGGCTCTGGAAGTCACACAACTTTTCGATATGCAAAATCTTAAAGATTCTGTTGTTTTGTTGAAAAGATTGTATAGAAGATTGCTCTTCAGAAAGCATTTGCTTGCCTGGATAATAGCAATTAGAACTGCCTGTTTGACTTGGCAGACAACACCAGTAATTTAGAATTGATCTGAGGCTCAAGGGTTCCCTTTATCTTGGATATAAGGTAGTCTTTAAAGTTTGGAAATACATTTTGCTATATGCTCATTTTTTCTCTTTTCTCCCTTGTTTTTCCATTTATAGAAATACCAGCATCTTCTCAATGTTTGTATTGGAGCTGTATTTTTAAGATTTAATATATTTACATGTCCGTGAAGTAAATACAACATTTCTTTATGTCCTACTCCATGCTCAGAAAGATCATTTACAGTGCAGTTTGTAAAAAAAATAACTTCCTTAAGAACATACTTAGAAAATTATTTAAGAAACTAAAACGTTTGAAAACCTAAAATAGTTGTCTCTGTCACACTTAGAGATGTGCAAAGGCATACCTGATAAAATTAATTCCTTGTTTGCTGTGTGAATGAAACTGAAGCAGGAGTGCAGTATTTTCACCTTTGGTACCTGCTGGAGGGGAAGAAAAGAAAAAACAATGTGCACATCTTCTATGCGTATTTTATTACAACTGGACCAACTGTGGAAATCTCACGTAAAATTGTTTTCTTACCAATGTTTTCTTAGCAGCAGTTGAAAGATAGGACCAATACAAGATCATACATCAAACGTAAAATTATATATGGATTCAATTTGTAGTAATACCTATTTCGAATGGAAGGAATTATGTAGTCAGTTCAAGATTTCCTGTCTTTAAATACCGGCTGTTTGAAGTGCTTGGGTTTTGCCAAAGCTGTAACAGCCACTGTTTGATGATGCATCACATGAACGCCTTGGTTAGCATTCATGTGGGTTGTTGCCTATTTTGAGTCTATGACTTTTAAGGGACTCAGAGCATTTTGTCAATGTGTAGAGTAATGCAAACTTAAGTGTGGGCTTGTGTTTATTACATCGGCTTCCACCCCCATCCCAAGATTTTAGTGTGGGTATGGATGGTTGCACAGTTGTAATACCAGAATAATAATCACCAAAAAGTTGAGACACCACAGCGCTTTAGTTAGGTATGTAATTAAATTCTTGCGTTAATGTTTTTGATTGCCTATGTTCAATCCATCCATCACCGCTGTAGGACTGAAAGTTCTATATGAATGGGAGGCTGTGGATGGAAGCGGGTGAGGTGACCCTGTGGAGCAGAGGGCTTGGCTGCCGGGAGGTTATGTTGTGCTTGCTCGGTAGTTATCATCTTGATGTTTGAAAAGAGTGAATAAAACGCCTGGGAGACAGGCTTCCCTGCCCACCACCATCAGCAATACATGCATCTTCCCTTCCAGATAAAATGCGATTGATCATAGCTGTTCAAGCAGCCTCTGCAGGCGTGGCCGCAGGAAGGTGCAGGAGACGCGGGCAGGTCCC
>VWZF01001129.1:30160-44204 GCA_013396755.1 Sclerurus mexicanus
CCCTGACCCTTTCCTGAAGCCCCGGTGCCCCTCCTTGGACAACCTCTCGGTGCCGGGGAGCCCCGGGGCACGGCCCCCCGAGGCCCTGCTCTCTCCCCTGCCTTTCGGGGAGCAGAAGAAGGGTCTGGAGGTGAAGAAGGAGGAAGGGGGGAGCCTGGGAGTCTGCTCGCCCAGCTATGCTCCCGCCANTCCAATGAAGCCTTCTGCCAGTCCCCCGTCACCCCCCGCTTCCAGTCCCCAGATCCCTACTCCCAGCCGCCCTCCCGGCCCCAGTCCCGGGACCCCTTCACCCCCCTGCACAAGCCCCCCCGGCCGCAGATGCCGGACCCGGGGTTCAAGTCTGGCGGGGGGTTTGGGGGCACCCCGGCAGGTGAGCCCCACGCCAAGGCACCGGCGGGGCCGCAGCCGCCCTTCGCTCGCTCCCCTGCTGCCAGCGTCTTCCCGGGCAGCCAGACCCCCATGCGCTTCACCTTCCCCCCGGCCGTCTCAGAACCGCTCAAGGGCTCTCCGTCCCACCAGCCCCATGGGATCAACAGCCATTATGGCTCTGGGAAACCCCAGAGCACGGCCTATGCCTCTTCCCCCGGCTTCCACCAGGCTGGCAGCCCCTTGGGCCCGGGCACGGCTGCCCCTGACACCTACAGCCTCTCGCCCCTGCGGCCCCCGTCGGTGCTGCCGCCGCAGCCCCCAGCCCCCCCGCAGCAGCAGGACCCTTCTGGAGCCTTCCTGTCCCGTGCCACGCTGGGACCGACAGCTGACAAGAGGGAGGAAGCGGCCGTGGGGCTCTCAGCACCCCCAAACCGGGACCTGGCGGAGCTGCCTGGTGGCCAGGATGGGGCCCTCGGTACCATGAGCCAGTCGGAGCTGGAGAAGCAGCGGCAGGTGAGGGCTGGCTGGTGATCCCATCCTGTCCATCCAGGTTTGGAAGGGGATGCGAGGGAGGAAATGGAACGTGTGGGTGCATTGGCCTGGTTTGTCCCTGGGTCTTGCTGGTTTCGCTCCTGTCTCTGCTCTTGGCTAATACTCGGTTCTCCCAGCGCCAGCGGCTCCGGGAGCTGCTCATCCGGCAGCAGATCCAGCGGAACAGCCTGCGGCAGGAGAAGGAGAATGCCGCCGCCGCCGCCACCTCCTCGTCCACTGGCTGGGCCCCCGAGGCCACCGGGCAGGGCTTTGAGCTGAGCCGGGGCATGGCCCCCTACCAGCCAGCACAGGTGGGAGAGCCTGGGGGACAGGGCACGTGGAGGGGTGGCACAGCTGATGGGGGGGTGACTCCATCTCCTTCCTTCCTCCTTCCAGGATAAGGGACTCCTTGGGACGCTGGCCACAGCGGCTGGTGCAGGGAAGCTGCCCGGCTCCGTCATGGTGCAGGCAGCATTCCCCCAGGATGAGCGGCTCTCCCGGCCCCCACCGGCGGCCACTCCGGCCACTCTGGACATCAACGGGCGGTGGGTGCCCCGTGACAGGGTGGTGGGCTCAGAGTGGCAGGGTGGGAGCCGGCAGGGATCACCCTGGTGCGGCATGGGTGCGTACCCCCAGTTTGCAGGGATTGCCCCGGAGGGACAGGATGGCTGTGGATTTTTGGGTGCCTGGCATGGTCCAAGGGGGTCGGGACTCAGTGAGTCGGGTCTGTGGCAGTGCCGAGCTGGTGCCAACACCGTGGTGTCTTCCAGGGCGGCGGTGGGGCCCCCTCAGGCCTTCTACCCCCGTGGTGTCTACCCGGCGCCGTCCCCACAGCAGCAGCAGCAGCACCTCTGGCAGCAGCAGNGTGCCCCCCTTGCCCACCACTCTGGGCGCTCCCTTCATCGAGCTGCGACACAACGTGCAGAAGGGACCGGGGAGTGTCGTGGGGTCCCCTTTTGTCCCCCAGGCACCCCGGCCTCGCTTCTTCCTGCCTGGGGAGGAGGGCACCCCTCAGGCCCTCTGCACCCCCGTCGTGCCCATGCAGACGCTGCCGCCCCAGAAGGTTCCAGCACCACTCCCGCCAGCGTCCCCACAGGGAGCAGAGATGGGAAACAGCCACCAGCAGCCCCACGCCAAGGCGGCCCCCCTGCCACTGCCAGCCCCTACCCTGGAGCTGCAGCACGTCCCACCCCGCCCGCTGTCCTCGGGCACTGCCCTGCGCCCCGAGGGTCCCAAGGATGGCCCCGCTCCAGACCCGGTGCCAGCCCCAGGGAAGAGCCACCTGAGCCTGGAGGGGGCACGGCTGCCCTGTGAGGTGCCCGTGGAGCCCGATTTGGACGACGACTTTGGCTCCCACAAGGACTTGGAAGATGATGATGATTTGGCCAACCTGAGCCTGGATCCGGATGTGGCCAAAGGGGACGATGACTTGGACAACCTGGACAGCCTGGAGACAGCAGACCCCCACCTCGATGACCTGCTGAATGGTGATGAGTTCGACCTGCTGGCCTACACTGATCCCGAGCTGGACACTGGTGACAAGAAGGACATCTTCAATGAGCACCTGCGCCTGGTTGAGTCAGCCAACGAGAAAGCCGAGCGCGAGGCCCAGCTCAAGACGGAGCCACCAGCATCCACCTTGAAGCTCCCCGACCCCGGGGACAGCAAAGACGTGCCGCCATCTCTGGAAAACCAGGAGGTGCCCAAGGAAGGGCTGGTGCCCAGTGTGGGCTTGGGACCCTCTGCCTGCCCCACGGGCACTGTGCTGGACCCTGACCCAGCTTTCAAGGCGCAGGGTGCAGAGGCAAAGCCTGGCTCGCTGCCCACCGAGGTGAAGCCCAAGCTGGAGGATGGCTGCCTGAAGACCTCGCCCTGCCAGTTCACCACCCCTGGCCCCGAGCGGCTCCCGGTGCCCATCAAGTCAGAGGGGCTGCAGAGCACGGACAAAATCTCTGCCTCGCTCGGGCTGAGCCTCAAACCTGGCCAGACCCTCCTGAGCTCCAGCACCGGCCCTGCTCGCCTTGGCCTGACTCAGTTCCCCAACAGCAGCCACGCTGGTGTCCCCGTGCCGGACAAGGACCCCTACACTGCCCCCGGCCGTGGGCTGGCCCCTGCCCAGCTGGGCACCCAGAGCAGCCCCTTGCTGGAGAAGTTTGAGCTGGACAGCGGCGCGCTGGGACTGGGCAGCGCCCGGCACTCACCGGCGGACGACCTGGACAAGATGGAGAGTTCGCTGGTGGCCAGTGAGCTGCCACTGCTCATTGAGGACCTGCTGGAGCACGAAAAGAAGGAGCTGCAGAAGAAGCAGCAGATGTCAGCCCACCTGCCCCGTGGCACCCCCCACCTCCCAGCCCCGGGGCACCCCATGCTGCACACAGGGGCGGCCGGGCAGCCCCCCGAGGGGCAGCCACCCCGTCTGGGGGCCCCTCAGACCCCCCTCCAGCTGGGGCTGGTGGCCCGGCCACCACTGATGCCACCTCAGCCCCCCCGGCTTGGTGCACCCCAGCAGGGCCCAGCACTAGCCCCCCACATGGGCATGGCCTCAGGACAGCCCCATGTGCTGGCGTCGCCCCACGGTGTGCAGGTGGCCCTGGGGCAGCCACAGCAGAGCCAGCAGCAGGTGCTGGTGCAGAAGCCAATGTCTGGAGTGCAGCCCCCCACCATGGGTCTGAAGCCCCCCCAGCTCGTCATGCAGCAGCAGTTGGCCAACAGCTTCTTCCCAGACACAGGTAGTAGGGGCTGTGGGTTGTTGTTTTGTGGAGGGTGTGGGGCTGTTTTGGGTGGGGGCTTAGGGCTGAGCATGCTGTGGCCTCTCTCCGGGCAGACCTGGACAAGTTTGCGGCTGAGGATATCATGGACCCCATTGCCAAGGCCAAGATGGTGGCACTGAAGGGTATCAAGAAAGTGATGGCTCAGGGCAGCATCGGGGTGGCCCCGGGCATGAACAGGTAAGGGGCATGGAGGTCCATGGGGCATGAGTGGGGATGGCCAGGGTGCCTTGTCTCTGACTCACCCTCGTTTCTGTGTGTCCGTCCAAAGGCAACAGGTTTCCTTGCTGGCCCAGAGGCTCTCGGGGGGACCAGCAGTCTCTGAGATGCAGAACCACTTGCTGTCAGGGAGTGGGCAGGTGAGTGGGGTGTCCAGGGGCAGATACAGGGGTCCCTTGGGGTTGCCTGGCTTGGTGCTCAGGACCCTGCCAGGCCAAAGCCGCACTGGCCAGTGGGTTTGTGTTTTCCTGGGGCTGTGAGGGCTGTGGGGAGGACACAGGGAGGCACGTGCCCCCAGCAGTCCTTTCTCTTGTAGGAGCGAAGCGGCACAGACCCGACCCAGGCTCGCCCCAACCCACCCACCTTTGCACAGGGCGTCATCAGTGAGTACTGGGGGTCAGAGTGTTGGGTTCATCCTGCCCCTTCGGGGCTGGTTCTCCCCTGACCCGGGATCCCCACTGATCCAGGGGCCCCCTTGACCCCAAGTCCCTGCTGACCCGGGGTCCCTGCTGACCTGAGCCCTCTCCCCATCCTACAGACGAGGCTGACCAGCGGCAGTACGAGGAGTGGCTGTTCCACACGCAGCAGCTGCTGCAGATGCAGCTGAAGGTGCTGGAGGAGCAGATCGGGGCGCACCGCAAGTCACGCAAGGCGCTCTGTGCCAAGCAGCGCACGGCCAAGAAGGCCGGGCGGGAGTTCCCCGAGGCCGATGCCGAGAAGCTGAAACTGGTGACGGAGCAGCAGAGCAAGATCCAGAAGCAGCTGGACCAGGTAGGACCCTGCACGTGGGTGGGAGCCCCATCCCTGGTGCAAACATGGTGTGGCTGTCACCAACACTGCCATTGCCATCCCTGGAGCTAATGCTCCTCTGTTGCTGCCTTTATTGCTGTGCTGTTGCTGGTGCAAACATCATGTCCATGGCATCTTGTGCCATCCCCAGTGCAAATGTGATGTCCCCATGCCATTCCTGGGTCCAGTGCCCTTCTGTCCCTGGCACTAATGCTGTGCTAGTCCTGGTGCTGACACCCCACTGTCCTGGTCCTGATGCCGTGCCATTCCTGGTGCTGATGTTGTGCCATTTCTGGCACAACTCCCTGCTGTCCCTGGCACTAATACTGTGCCGTTCCTGGAACTAACACCCCTCTGTCCCCAGCACTGATGCCATGCTGTCCCTGGTGCTAATACCCCTCCACCCCAGGTATTAATGCCATGCCATCCCTGGCACCATTCCCAGTGCTGATGCCCCGCTGTACCCCGGCAGGTGCGGAAGCAGCAGAAGGAACACACCAACCTCATGGCCGAGTACCGCAACAAACAGCAGCAGCACCAGCACCAGGCCTCGGCCGTGATGGCCCTGAGCCCTTCGCAGAGCCCTCGCCTCATGTCCAAGCTCCCAGGGCAGCTCCTCTCGGCACACGGGGTGCAGCAGCCTGGGGGAGGCGTGGTGGGAGCACAGGGCCTCGGGCAGCAGCCAGGGCAGCCCGGGGGGCTGCGCCTGCCCCAGGGTGGCGTGTCCATGGCTGTGCAGCAGGGCCTGTCCTTCATGGGGCAGCAGGCCATGGGGAACGCCCCGGGACCCGGCTCCTCCAGCGCCTTCTTCGCCGGGAACCCCGCGCTGCGCGGGCTGGCCGCCGACAGCCGCCTGATGCAGGAGCGGCAGCTCCAGAGGATGCAGCTGGCACAGAAACTGCAGCAGCAGAATATGCTGGGACAGGTGTCACTGACACAGCAGCAGCAGCAGCAGCCGGGTGTGATGGGACAGACCTCCATGCAGCAAGCAGGTGTGATGGGACAGGTGTCGCTGCAGCAGCCGGGTGTGATGGGACAGGCGTCAATGCAGCAACAGGGCGTGATGGGACAGGCATCAATGCAGCAGCCAGGTGTGATGGGACAGGCATCAATGCAGCAATCAGGTGTGATGGGACAGGCAACAATGCAGCAATCAGGTGTGATGGGACAGACATCACTGCAGCAATCAGGTGTCATGGCACAAGCATCGATGCAGCAACAGGGCATGATGGGACAAACATCAATGCAGCAGCCGGGTGTGATGGGACAGGCATCGCTGCAGCAGCCCGGTGTGATGGGGCAGGCATCCATGCAGCAGCAGGGTGTCATGGCCCAGGCAGCCATGCAGCAGCCAGGTGTGATGGGACAGACCTCGATGCAGCCACAGAGCGTCCTGGCCCAGACATCCATGCAGCAGCCGGGTGTGATGGGACAGGCGTCAATGCAGCAACAGGGCGTGATGGGACAGGCATCAATGCAGCAGCCAGGTGTGATGGGACAGGCATCAATGCAGCAATCAGGTGTGATGGGACAGGCAACAATGCAGCAATCAGGTGTGATGGGACAGACATCACTGCAGCAATCAGGTGTCATGGCACAAGCATCGATGCAGCAACAGGGCATGATGGGACAAACATCAATGCAGCAGCCGGGTGTGATGGGACAGGCATCGCTGCAGCAGCCCGGTGTGATGGGGCAGGCATCCATGCAGCAGCAGGGTGTCATGGCCCAGGCAGCCATGCAGCAGCCAGGTGTGATGGGACAGACATCGATGCAGCAACAGGGCGTGATGGGTCAGGCATCCATGCAGCAGCCGGGTGTGATGGGACAGAGCTCGATGCAGCCACAGAGCATCCTGGCCCAGACATCCATGCAGCAGCCGGGTGTGATGGGACAAGCTTCCATGCAGCAGGCAGGTGTGATGGCGCAGACATCGATGCAGCAGCCAGGCATGATGGGCCAGGCGTCCATGCAGCAGCCGGGGGTGCTGGGCCAGGCCCCGATGCAGCCGACAGCCGTGGCAGGGCAGCCCGGCCTGCTGGGGCAGCAGCAGCAACCCCAGGCCCCTCAGCCTGGCACGGGGGCCCAGTCCATGGTGCCCAAGCCAGGGGGGCTGCTGGGCACCCAGCAGAGCCTGTTGGTGCAGCAGCTCTCACCCCAGCAGCAGCCGGGCGTGCTGGGCCACGCGCCGGTGCCGGGGCTGCAGCACCAGCCTGTGCTGGGCCACCCCCAACCCCAGCGCCAGGTGCTCCTGGCCCCCCACCAGCAGCGGGTGCTGGGCTCACCCCAGCTGGCCCCGCAGACTCCAGGGATGCTGAGCCACCGGCTCGTGCTGTCCCAGCAGCTGGGGCAGTCGCGGGCACTGCTGACCCCACAGCAGCAGCAGCAGAACTCGGCGGCCGCCCAGCCTGGCCTCCTGGGGCTGGGACAGGGGCAGCCCTCGATCCAGCACTTTCCGCAGCACGGAACGGGGGGCCAGGCCCCCTCTGTGCTGCACCTGAGTCAGGGAATGCAGCCGGCCCCGGCGGTCCTGGCTGCCAAGGACCAGCCCGCGGGGGTGGATGGCAGCACCCTGCCCGCCGAGAGTGGCGAGAGCGGGGGGCAGCTGCACGGGGAGCAGCAGGGACCCCTCAACCCCCAAGGGCTGGGGGGCCCAGAGACCCCGGCCCCCAAGCACCCGGCTGAGCTGGGGCAGGGCCAGCAGCTCCTCTTGGCCTCCCCACAGCCAGGTATCCTGCGGGCAGCCCCTGGGCAGCCGGGCTCCCTGCTCGCCCCACCGCTGCAGAGCCCCGGGGCCACCCACCCTGAGCTGTCCCAGCAGCACGGGGACACGGCCGGGGTGGCAGAGCCATCGCTGGGCTGCGGGACAAGCCCGGCACAGGGCATGGTGCCGGCACCGCGGCCCCCAGAGCAGCCGGGCAAGGGGCCAGGGGGGGCCCTGCAGGGGCAGCCACAGCCCCCACGGCTCCAGAGCCCTGGGCAGCACAAAGCAGGGCCAGCCTCAGGCACGGCCACGCTTCCCCCAGGGCTCCTGGGGCAGGTGCCGGGGCCAGTGATGGGCCAGATCCGGGCACAGCTCCAGGGTGTCCTGGCCAAGAACCCGCAGCTGCGGCACCTGACACCGCAGCAGCAGCAGCAGCTCCAGGCTCTCCTGGTGCAGCGGCACCAGCAGAGCCTCCTGCAGCAGAGCCAGGCGCTCCGGACCCCCGGCCCCTTCCCCGGGCAGGCCCCGGACTATGGCTCACCCACCGCCCGCCAGCCCCCTCGCCCCATGGGGTCCCTCTTCCAGCCCCGGCCGGGCACCCCGGCAGAGGCACAGGGCAGCTTTGCCACTGAGCCGGGGCGGGCAATGCCAGGGCAGCCCCCCCAGCAGCCCCTGTCTGAGCTGGTGCAGGCAGCCCTGTCTGCTCGTGGCCCCCAGCCCAGCCTTGTCCGCCTCCCCACTCCACCCACCCCCTCGCCCCTGGGCTGTGCCCCCCAGCACCTGGCCAGCCCTGAGCAGAGCCCCCAAGAGCCAAAGAAGACGTCACCGGGGGTCCCGGCCTCAGCCCCCAGCCCCGCAGTGCCCACGGAGCCAGGGCTGATGCCCACGTCGAGCGCTGGCCTCCCCGACCCAGCACATGGCCCCTGGGACCCCGAGGCACCCGGGGTGGACCCAGCTGACCCTGGCAAGACCCACATCAACGGGGCTGTGCCAGAGGGGGCCCCCGCAGCAGGTGAAGCCCCACAGGTGTTGGTGAAGCAGGAGCCGAAGGAGGAGGCGGCAGCAGCGGCACAGTGTGAGCTGGATGGAGACGACACAGCAAAACCAGAGGCCAACAGGGACCCCGGGGCCAGCCAAGCCAACAGCCTGCTGGCCCCAGGTGGGCGCTCCGAGGCTGGGCACCTGCTGCTGCAGAAGCTGCTGCGGGCCAAGAACGTGCAGCTCTCGGCACAGAGCCCGGGCGAGCTCAACGGGCACACGGAGAGCCGGAGCGCGGGGACGGAGCCGCGGCCACAGCCGCTGCTGCTGGGCCGGGAGGTGAGTGGGGCAGGCCAGGCTTAGGGGGCAGTGGGCACCAGGCTTTGCTAGCACATCTCACACCCCGTTCTCCCTTTCCAGGATCCCTCCATCGCCAGGAAGCCGGCGCCCACCAAGCCTAAGCGGGTGCAGAAAGGCAACGAGCGGATCCCGGCTTCCCGCAAGAAGCTGCGGAAGGACGAGGGGCTACGTCCCGGCGAGGCCCTCATGAGGCAGCTGAAGCAGGTATGGCTGCGGGCTTGGGGGTGGTGGGGGGCTGCCTTCTGCCCCTGGTCCCCCCCTCACTGCTCTTTCCCCCAGGAGCTGTCACTGCTGCCGCTGACGGAGCCGACCATCACGGCCAACTTCAGCCTCTTCGCGCCCTTCGGGAGCAGCCCCATCAACGGGAAGAGCCAACTGCGGGGCGCCTTCGGCAGCGCCGTGCTCGACAGCGTCCCTGACTACTACTCCCAGCTGCTCACCAAGGTGAGGGAAGGGGTTCTTCACCCGTTATCCCTCAGTGTGGGGGTCCTGCACCAGCCTGCCACGCTCACCCCACTGTCTCCCCCCAGAACAATCTCAGCAACCCGCCCACGCCGCCCTCCTCGCTGCCCCCCACGCCCCCTCCCTCCGTGCAGCAGAAGATGGTGAATGGTGTCACGGCCCCCGAGGAACTGGGTGAGCAGCCCAAGGACACTGACCCAGCCCGTGAGCCCCACGGCCAGAAAGGTGAGCTTGGCTGGCACAGGAGTGGCACAGAGTGCCTGCCACCACCTGTCACCCCTCTGTGACACCTGTCCCTTCCACACAGACACACCAGCCGTGGAGGTGAAGAGCCTGGACCTGCTGGCAGCTCTGCCCACTCCTCCACACAACCAGACCGAGGACGTCAGGTGAGACCCTGGCCATGGAGAACCCCCGTTAGTGACACCAGCCCCTCCACGGGTGACACCAGCCCCTGTGGCCCCTGACACCTCCTTTCCTTCAGGATGGAAAGCGACGATGAGAGCGACTCCCCTGACAGCATCGTCCCTGCCTCATCCCCCGAGAGCGTCCTGGGCGAGGAGCTGCTCCGGTTCCCACTGCTCAGCGAGGCCAAGCCAGAGCTGGAGGAGCGTGTGCTGTCCCCCATCATCCCCATCATCCCTCGAGCCAGTATCCCAGGTGGGATGGGCTGGGGATGGTGTATGGACCAGGGCAGGAGGGATCTGTGGTCCTTACGGACCAGGGCAGGAGGGGGTTGGTGGGATGTACAGCACAGGAAGGAGGCTGGAGGGCATGTGTCGGGTAGGAAGGGGTAGATGGGGCAGGAGGGTGTTCCCAGGGTTTTGGGGAACAGGGGACACGTCCTTTGTGAGTGTGGTCTGGGGGGTGATGGATTCCCTGCAGTGTTTCTGCAGAGGTCTAGGACAGCTGGGTGGGCTCACGGGGCTGTCGGTGGGGCTGAGTCTGTGCAGCTCTGATCCCTCTGTCTCCCTACACCAGTGTTCCCTGACACGAAACCCTATGAGGCTGCAGAGCCTTTTGGGGCCCCCCCAGGGAAGGTGGGGGCAGCAGGCCCAGGAGCCCCGTGGGAGAAAGGCAAGAGCAGTGAGGTCTCCGTCATGCTGACAGTGTCTGCAGCAGCTGCCAAGGTGAGCGAGGGGATGGGGGGATGTGAGATCCTTGGGGTCCTGGCGGTGACCCCACATAGTGGTGGTGCGTGGGGTACCCCAGACCCATCCCATCCTCCTCTGTCCCAGAACCTCAATGGGGTGATGGTGGCCATGGCTGAGCTGCTGAGCATGAAGATCCCCAGCTCCTACGAGGTGCTGTTCCCCGATGGCCCCGTGCGAGCGGCCGTGGTCGAGGCCAAGAAGGTGGAGACCGATATGGCTGGTGAGTGTCCTCCTTGTCCCCAGGCTGGGACCCCCGTGTCCCCAGGCTGGGACCCCCATGATGGACTATCCAACCCTCTCCCAGGGATGCTCGGAGGGAAGGAGAAGGCGCTGGCTGGGAAGGTGCCGGACAGCAGCTCCGAGTGGCTGAAGCAGTTCGATGCGGTGCTGCCAGGGTACAGCCTCAAGGGCGAGCTGGACCTCCTGACACTGCTCAGACAGGTCAGTGAGGTGTGGGGGTCCACCAAGGGTTGGGACACTGGGAGAGGGGTATACGGGTGCCCGTAGGGCCATGGCTATGTAAGGGTGCAGAAGGCGGGGGGGCCCTTTGGGACCGGGAGCATGGTGGTCCCTGTAGGTCCCTCCATGCTTGCAGGGGGTTGGCTGGGTGGCCAAGCCTCCCTTTGGAGAGGTGCTGAGTCTCCCAAGAAGGCGCCGGGGTGGTCCTTGCAGGGCTGGGAGCACATGGGTTGCTGGAGTCCCTGCAAGTCCGAGGACCCCTCACTGTGATGCGCAGGCAGGGGGACCCCATCCCTGCAACCCTCTGACCCGTGGCCCCCTCCCCATGCCACAGGAGAGCCCCGCACCTGAGAAGACCCTTCACCACTGCTACGTCAACAACGTCTCCAACCTGGACGTGCGGCAGCTCTCCGTCATGCCCCAGGAGCCCTCGCCCCCGCTGTCCCCCTCCGTCCCCTCCCCGTCCAGCCCCGCTGAGCCCACCAGGGTCCCCGACCCCGAGGTGGCCCACGAGGCCGCCCCGACCTCACCGTCACCGCTGCCACCAGCCCCCTCACCGGCCCCCCAGGAGGAAGGGGCTGCAGCCCCCCACTCGCCGCCCCGTTTCAAGCCGCGCTCGCGGCCGCCCGAGGACGGGGACGAGGCGCGGCCGCGGCTGAAGAAGTGGAAGGGGGTGCGCTGGAAACGGCTGCGCTTCCTCGTCACCATCCAGAAAGGGGGGGCCAAGCGCGACGGCGACAAGGAGATCGCCGAGTTCATCGACAAGCTGGGCACCACCCTGCGCCCCGAGAAGGTGCCGCGGGACCTGCGCAAATGCTGCTTCTGCCACGAGGAGGGCGACGGGGCCACGGACGGGCCGGCCCGCCTGCTCAACCTCGACCTCGACCTCTGGGTCCACCTGAACTGCGCCCTGTGGTCCACGGAGGTGTACGAGACGCAGGGCGGGGCCCTGATCAACGTGGAGGTGGCCCTGCACCGAGGGCTGCTCACCAAGTGCTCTCTGTGCCAGAAAACCGGCGCCACCAACAGCTGCAACCGCATCCGCTGCCCCAGCGTGTACCACTTCGCCTGCGCCATCCGCGCCAAGTGCATGTTCTTCAAGGACAAGACCATGCTGTGCCCCCTGCACAAGCTGAAGGGGCCCTGCGAGCAGGAGCTCAGCAGCTTCACCGTGTTCCGCCGCGTGTACATTGAGCGGGACGAGGTGAAGCAGATCGCCAGCATCATCCAGCGCGGGGAGCGGCTCCACATGTTCCGCGTGGGCGGGCTGGTCTTCCACGCCATCGGGCAGCTGCTGCCACACCAGATGGCCGACTTCCACAGCGTCACGGCGCTCTACCCTGTGGGCTATGAGGCCACGCGCATCTACTGGAGCCTGCGGACCAACAACCGCCGCTGCTGCTACCGCTGCACCATCTGCGAGAACAACGGGCGCCCCGAGTTTGTGGTGCAGGTCATCGAGCAGGGCCTGGAGGATCTCGTCTTCTCCGACTCTTCGCCACAAGGTGAGGAGTTGGGAGATGCCGGTGCCGGACCACTGGTGGCATCCAGTCCCTGTCCCAGTGGTCAAGCCGCACCAGAACGCAACAGAGGATGGGGTGATGGGAGGTGACTTGAGCTCGGGGGTCCCCAACTCCAGTGCTCTGGTCTGGTTGACAAGGTGGTGATCGGTCAAAGGTTGGACTCCGTGATCTCGGAGCTCTTTTCCAACCTGATTAATGCTGTGGTTCTCCTCCCTTTCCTCGGCAGCTGTCTGGAACCGGATCATCGAGCCGGTGGCGATGATGAGGAAGGAGGCTGACATGCTGCGGCTCTTCCCCGAGTACCTGAAGGGCGAGGAGCTCTTCGGCCTCACGGTGCACGCGGTGCTGCGCATCGCCGAGTCGGTAGGTCCCGGGGAGGATGTGGGGGGGTCTCTCCTCCATACTGGGGGGTCAGCCCTGCTGAGGAAGGGTGTGGTGACCCCCCATCCCTCCGTGTCCCCCCGGCAGCTGCCGGGTGTTGAGAGCTGCCAGAACTACCTGTTCCGCTACGGGCGCCATCCCCTGATGGAGCTGCCACTGATGATCAACCCCACCGGCTGCGCCCGCTCTGAGCCCAAGATCCTCACCCATTACAAGAGGTAAGCGAGGCTGGGACCCACTGGGAGAGCCGGGATCCACCGGGAGAGCCGGGATCCCTCAGCTCTGACCCCTCTCATCCCACCCTGGCAGGCCCCACACCCTGAACAGCACAAGCATGTCCAAGGCCTACCAGAGCACGTTCACGGGCGAGACCAACACGCCCTACAGCAAACAGTTCGTGCACTCCAAGTCCTCCCAGTACCGGCGCCTGAAGACGGAGTGGAAGAACAACGTGTACCTGGCACGGTCCCGCATCCAGGGGCTGGGGCTCTACGCGGCCAAGGACATCGAGAAGCACACGATGGTCATCGAGTACATCGGCACCATCATCCGCAACGAGGTGGCCAACCGGCGGGAGAAGATCTACGAGGAGCAGGTGGGGCTCTGGTGGCATGTGGGGGGACTTGGGTGGGACGTTGAGGCTGTGGAGGGACGTGGTCAGCATGTAAGGACACCTGGGTGGGACACTGAGGGTTCTGGTGGGGTGTGGAGTGACTCAGTCAGGATGTGAAGGGGCACTGGAAGCTCAGATGGGATACTGGGAGCTCTGGTGGGACATGGAGGGAGTTGGTCAGAATCTAGAGGAACTGGGGTGAAATGCTGGGGGATCTGGTGGGATGTGGAGTGACTGGGTCAGGATGTGGAAGGACTCAGGGGGGACAGTGGGAGCTCTGGTAGGATGTAAGGGGACTTGGGTGGGACAGAGAGGGGCTCAAATGGGATGTTGGGGCTCAAGTGGGACATGGAGGGTCTCAGATGAGATGTTGGGGCTCAGGTGGGATGTTGGTGACTCTGGTGAGGCATGAGGGTCTCACTTGGGNTACCAGTTCGACTTCGAGGACGATCAGCACAAGATCCCCTGCCACTGCGGAGCCTGGAATTGCAGGAAGTGGATGAACTAGCTGGGAAAAAAGGGGCTGGGGGCCGCCACCCCCGCCTCGGAGGCCTCACCAAGCCCCCTCCCCTGGGGGCCACGGGAGGTGCCAGGGGCGGCCGGGCACGGAGGGAGAGCGGCCGCGGCGCCGCCGGCCCTGCCCGAGTGGGACGGACGGACGGACGAACTGGCAACTCAGGGGTTTCTTTGCTTCGTCCTGCGAGGGAAAAAGAAAAAACACAAAAAAAAAAGAA
>VWZF01001132.1:114-10199 GCA_013396755.1 Sclerurus mexicanus
GGCTCAGCCTTGGCCAGTGGTAGGTCCATCCTGGAGCTGGCTGGCATTGGCTCTACCAGACATGGGGGAAGCTTCTAGCAGCTTCTAACAGAAGCCTCCCCTGTAGCCCCCACCTCGCCATCAAAACCTGGCCACAGAAACCCAGTACAATCTGGTGCAGAGTCCTGCATGTCCCCAATCCCTCTGGTGTCGGACAGCGTGTGGGTCAGTCCATGGGGCTAGATGTAGCTATATGTAGATGTAGCCACTGAAGTTTTCAGATGTGGCAGTACTGCCCTTGCCCTAGTCCCCACACTCTGGTGCTGAGGCTGGCTCACCCACTTCCCAGGGCAGGGACAGCACACCATCACTTAGTTTCCCTGTGACCTGGGAATCAGGGAGAGATGGAGAGGGACCACTAAGGGGCAGAAGGAAATTTGCAGCAGCTGGTAAGAAATGTCATTTTAGAATGCTGCAAGATGGTGTTTCAGGGTGCAGCAGTGCAAACCTGCTCTGTCTGCCATGGAGCTGGCATTTCAGGATGCTGCAGGGCAGCCCTGCTCCATACTGACTTCCCCTGTGCCAGGGATCCTGGTAGGGCAGGGAGGGCTGGCTGTGCCTTCCATCCCCTATGCATCCTCATATGCAGTGTGTATGATTACAGACAGTTCCATAACCCTGCCTCCTCCAACGTGTGATATGGGTCTAAGCTTATCTCAGACAAGGCAAGAGTCAGGAGTGCTGTTGTTGCATTCTTGCCTATGCACAGGCTGTGGTGGTAAGAGTGTGGCATCCCTTGCTCTCTCTGCTTTTGAAACAAGGATAAACCCCAAAAGGGGTTAACTGGATTAGTAGAAACTGTTCAACACCTGCCTTGCTTGAGTTAATAGGAGAACATGGAGATGCGTTCTGTTCAAATCACTGGACCTGATCTAAGAAAACTCTACACATTCAAGCTAGTGTCATTAATCAGGAAAATGTAGACATTTGAATAGAGCGAAGTGGCCTTGAGTCAGTAGTTTTTCTAAGCTTCAGTGATTAGGTCATGAACAAAGAAGACTGAAGAGGTCAAAATGAGGAAGAGCAGTTAAAGACCCCCAGAGTAAGGCGGAAGGCCAGAAATGACCACCTAATCCTGATGACAAAAGAAGATTCTGGAAGGCTCTGCCCAAACTCCACCTAGTCATGATCATATATTGTAATCTTATTACTATGTAAAATTGTATGTTGTAATCATGCAGTGAAATGTATAAAATGGCTCATTTTGTACTGCTGATTCAAAGCTAGTTTGTCCAGTGCGAGCTGGCTAGCTTTCCAGCACTGCAAATAAATACCTTTGCTGCTAAAAGAACAAACTCTCTTAGCAGTTCCTTTTATTCCGAGGTTTTTTGGCATCACTTTGCATCTGAGCATGGAGCAATGGCTGTACCTGAGGGCAGGAACAGAAGAGTCCTTGAAGGAATAGCGAGGGGAGTGCCCATTCCCACCTGCTTCCTTCCTCACCTCTCTTCCTTCCTTGTGGCCCTGAATCTGGCTGCATGGAGCATGTTTTGTAATAAATCTGCTGAACTGAGTGCAAGCAGAGTTAGACCAGGGGACTATAAAGAGTTGCAAGCCCTACCCATGCCCACATCATTGCAGCAGTGTGGGGCACAGGGTCCCCACTTAGCTTGGTAGTAGTTTGTACTGATGATGAGGACAAAGACATTTCCCCCCTCCTTGTGTGTATCTGATGCCTGCTGCAAGCCACCAGCAGATTGTCAGCACAGCTCTTTTATAGGTAGAGTAGGTCCAGCTTCCCCTGAATGTTGTAACCTGCCTTGCTTCTATGAAACATTTTTTATTTGAGGCAGTGAGTCAAAGGTTAAGCCATGGTAGTAGGGTAGGGTTTATAGCAGGAACAAAGAGGGCTTTTAAGGTTTGTGTTGGAATAGGAATAGAGGGGATGGATTGAGCTCTTCCCGGTGTGTTGAATTACAAAGGTCATGGAGACCCTTTTGCTGGGAGGCAGCAGCAGTTAAGGTCTCTGTTGAAAGTGAGGCAGAGAGAAAAGAGATTGTGAAAGTCAGTGACAGCAACTTCATGGAGAGCTTTAAGACCAGAGTGAAAACTGAAATTGTATCCTGAGGTAAATATATGTCAATGCAAGGCTGGGAGCCAGGAGGCCAGGACTGTAGACCTTGTGCAGGCCTTCTGCCCCAGGATTTTTGAGTGCTTTGGTTTTGGTTTTTCCCCTCTATATCACACTTACAGCTACCCCAAAATACTGGCCTGCTATGAGCTCATGAAGGCTGCAGAGAATAAAAGGTAATGACTGCAAGGGAGAATCTCTCCAAAATACAGAAGAGACAGTCCAGGCTGCCTGTAGGCACATTTTGCCTTGACAGAAGAGGGAAGTTGGCTTTTTAATGCCTGCCCAGGCTAAAACTGGAAACCCAGAAACTGTAACACCGTCTGTTCACCTTGGTAGCTGACCTGTTCTCAAAGTCATGCTTTGTGTGTCTGCTCTTGTAACCAGGAATCATTTCAACAGAAGCATCACCTTCATGTACTTTTTGCTGTTTAGCATCCACATTGAGAAAGCCTGAACTTCTCCATCTGTTGTTGCCACAAATCCTCTCTTCTTATCCTGCCTTCTGGCATCACTTTTGCTGCAGAAGCTTGCCACTGATGTAAAGGTGGATGAATAAACTGACACCTCTCTGATGACAGTTCCCAGCTTGGTGACCTGAAATATGCTATATGAAGGCAGCAAGATCTTGTCACTGTACTTTGGAGGTATGTTCTGCCACTTTTCTTAGCCACCTGAGCTGCAGAAGGGGAAGACAAAACAGCTGCAAGGGATCCCCACGGTGTGGGAGAGATGTCAGAAGCAAGAGCAACTTAGCTGTCTCCTTTCTGCTTTTCCCCCCAGCCTATCTGAAGGGAGGTGTTGCAGATGGGGTTTACCCCTCTCTTAGTCACAATTGGGAGGCTTTTGGGAAATCATCACTGTCTGACTCAAATTGGAGCAGCCCCTGGCTGCTCAAACTGGATGTAGAGCATATCCCTCAGCTTTCCCTTTGTCTGGGGGCTACGTCAGGCAGCTGGCCTTGTCTAAGAGCTCATGTAGGTTATTGCTTCTCTTAGGAGCACCCAGAGCTTGTAGGGAAGTGCATCTTTTTAACGGTGACAGACTGATTTAAGCATGTGCATTTAATTGCTGAGCCTGTTCTGCTGGTGGCTGCTGAGTTTCATTCAAATGCTTGCCCAGTGCTGTGACCTTGGTGACACTGTGACCACAGTGTTTGCTCTGCCTTTGACCTTGCTGATGATACACGGTGAGTGCTATGAATGTCCCACCCTGCCTTCCTAGAAGGGACCCCAGGGACTGAAGCATCCTGATGAGAAGAGGGGTGATATGTAGGGGAATCTGGTGGTACCCATGGGACCCTGTGTGACTCACATTTTGGTTTTCTTTGCCTGGTACATACATGGTTAGGACCAGGAGTGTAAATATCCAGGGAGAACCATCAGCTCTGACATACAGTTCTGAGCTTTGGCAGAAAATCATTCTTTGTCCCTATTAAATATGTGACATCACAACCCAAAACATTATCCCTCCCTCCCTGGTCAAAGTATGATTTAGCCTGGCTTTAATTCCCAGGTGGCAGGGCCTTCTGACCTGGCTGGGGCTGTGTGTCCCTGCTGGGAATGTGATTCTGTACCAACTTGTTCTATTGCAGCATCAGCAATGCTTGTCCTGAGTAATCTGCATGTGGCTATAGGTAAAAATGCTAAACACTCCTGGGCGGAAAGGACCAGAGCCCCTTGTCAGCATGACACTGACCCATGGGATGTGGAGAACAAAGGGTGAGAGAAAAGCCTATGTCTGGTCCCAGTAATTTTCTCTTGTAGTCAACAGGAAATGGATCCTCCAGCCACAAGTCTGCTGCAGGGAGAGGCACAGTCTGTGCTGTCATCTTTTGTGCATGACAATGCTCTTGTGTTCCCCTTGACACAGATGGATACACTCTGGTATGCAGAGCCACTCACTAGCTGGGAGGCTTGTGCCACAGCTCTTGCAAGGTTCCAGCACAGCCACAGTTTGTGATCCTCCTCTTATCACCTCTCTGTTCTGGTCCTCTCCAAGAAGGCTGAGTTTAGCCAGAGAGCCCTCAGAAAGAGGTGATGCAGGAGGAAAGGTGAACAGCATGGATCAAAGCCTGTTTGAGCTACAGCCCCTAGCATTAGGGGAATTGCTAGTCTGAGAAACAGCCTGCAGAGGGCATGTATATGTAGCATCATGTGTATTGTCCACAAAAATCATATTTGTTACCTGGTGTGCAACAAGCCAATAATTACACACTGGAGAGAGACACTGATTATTTATTTATGTCAGAGTTGTGCAAACCTGGGTGCTCAATGGTATTCCATAAATCAAGGATTCCCACCAGACTTTCTGTGCCATTATTTATACACAGAAATTCAGAGTTAGTAACTTTCCAAGTACAGCTCCTTTATTATGATTGGTTAGTAATTTCCATATAAATTACATAATCCCAGTTAACTTCTATGCATGCTCAGGGAAAGGGTCTTCACCTGGGCAAGGGTCTTTTTGACCTGGAGGTGTGATTTTTAGTATTATAATGAACATACTTCAGCTAAGGAATACATGGACCTTGAGTATCTTGCCAAGTTGGCAATGTATGCATAGACATACATCAACATCTTGATTTACTACATCCTTAGAGCTTGTAAGTTCCAGGATGTCCTTGACTAAGGGATGTTAACTACTATCTGTTCTACTGACATACAACAATATCTTGATTTACTACATCCTTAAAGCTTGTTAGTTCCTGGACATCCTTGACTATGGGATGCTGGCTGCTGCCTGTTCCACTGATTAGATCTCCTTTCTTGATGATTAGTCTTGAAAGTATACAAAGATCAAACATCAAAGAATATCCTGACTTAAGATAATCTTTACATATTCCACATTTTGCAACAATTCCCCCCTTTGAAACTCATCTAAGCAATTTCTTAGATTAGCCTCATCCTTTTGATTCCAATATCCCAAAGTAACATCTGTAAATACATTGGGTAGTTACATAGGTGCAAACAAATATCACCAATACTGTAAGTAACAAAGATAATAATTTCTTGGCCCATAGACTCAGATCAGGGAACCAGGATGTCAACCAATTCCAAACTTCAGTAAATCCATAAGAAGTGTCATCCTTCTGTTTTCATGTAAAACTTTAGTCAGTTTCCAAATCTCATTTAAATCTGTGGAAATTCTTCCACTCTGATCTACGTACACACAACAGCTGGTATTTACTATAGTGCAAACCCCTCCTTGGGATGCTAACATCATTCTAGAGCCATTCAGTTCTGTGTGGTGATATTTGCTACTTCAGACACAACTTCTTGTAAAGCTCTTATTGCATCTGAAGTCTCATTTCCTATTCTTTCCATGACTATAGAAATATTCACAGTTGCTTTCTCCAATTCACTAATTCATAACCAGGGTATAAAACACCTAATAAAGGACTGAAATCCAGTAGGCGTCTCTATGAGAGGATTTTCAGTCCTTTTATACCTACATAAATAAGTTCTCAACCACAAATTACTGTCTAGCTTTTCAATTAGAGTAATATTAGGGACTATTGCTCCCAATGTACAAGTTCCTAACCGTCCAGGTGGCAAGGCTTTCCACGCTTTGTTACCACATATCCAATACCATCCAGTCCCTTTTGGAACATTCCAATAACCATCCTGCTTCTTTCTCCTTTGTAATTGCATTGACCAACCACAGTATGGATAATGTCCTACTGAAATGTTACCAGACAACCTAGACTTATTTGTTGTTACACACTTAACATCTGAGGGACTTGGATTCCATACATCTCAGGTTTGGAGATCAGTTTCATTCCTTTGCATAAATTTTGGGTTTATCCACACATTATTCCAGGACACATTGAATGGAATTGGTATCCCTACCAAGGATACTCCCTTATTGATATGTTCTGGAAAATGAGTACATAACCAGCAGTTTGTCCAATTAGCTATTTTCATCGATCTCTCAACCATCTTTAGATGAATATTCTGATTCCATGGATTCAAATGTTTCTTCTGGTTCCCTTGTGTCTTGTGGGTCAGATATAGAGATGTAAGTAACAAAACCAGTATTCCCTTTTCTAACACTTAGGAATGTAGTGTATTTGCAGAGATACCACAGAGGTGAAACTAAACCTAGTAAAACACAAAAATATAGTAAACTTTCTCACTGAATACAATCCAAATGCAGTACAGATTCTATTCCTGTCCAAGTATAGTTCAGGAGTCCTGAGTCAGTTTCAGCTTCAAGAGTCCTTTCTGTTCAGATCCCCACAAAGTCAGAGGAACACCTTTGATCCGTGTGTAATGAATCCACAAGTCCAATCCTTTTAATTTCACAGCTCTGTGTGTGGTTAGCAGTACCTGATAAGGTCCTTTCCACTTCTCATCTAATAGAGTACCTTTCCAGGTTTTTAGGTAGATTTGAAAGAATGTACTGGTGACTCGATTGAGATCAGTGTTCTAAACAGCAAGTACCTGTGTAACAACCTCAGGGTTTTATTTAAAGATGAGATAATATGTTAAAGCTTTCTCCCCTACCACATACATCTGGTCAACCTTTCCTGTCAGGTTCACACTATGCAGTGTACCATATAGAATTTCAAATGGACTGACTTTTTCATGAACCCTAGGAGTTATTCTGATCTTTATCAATGCTATGGGTAATGCTTCCACCCACTTCAGCTGAGCCTCCTGACATAATTTTGAAATTTGTCTTTTCAAAGTCTGATTCATCCTTTCTACCTGTCCACTGAACTGCAGCCTCCAAGGAGTATGTAAGTTCCACTTAATTCCAAGTACTCTACTTACTTTTTTAACAATTTCAGACACAAAGTGAGTACCTCTGTTGGAAGACATTCCTAGTGAAACCCCAAATCTAGGAATAATTTTGTTGAAGAGGACTCTTGCTATCTCCTTAGTTTGATTGGTATGACACAGGAAAGCTTCAGGCCAACCAGAAAAAGTATCCACCACAAGCAATAGATATTTATAATGATTACATCTTGGTAATTCTGAAAAATCAATTTACCAATACTCTCCTGGCTTTTCTTACCTCTCCAGGAGGCATCTTCGGATTATTCCATAGACATAACTCACACATTAGTAATGCTTTTTGCAATCAACACCATTTTAACACCAACTGCAAAGTGCTTCACATACTCCACTAAGGCCTCTGCCCCCATATGTGTTTCTTGATGTATTCTAACCATAATTTGCTTGATAACATCCAAAGTTACTACACATTGTCCATGACTTCACCATCCTCTTGTATCCTTCTGACATTTTAATAATTCAGCCATTTGATTTTCTTTCTCTGTGTAATGTGGGGCATCAATATTCAATTCCTTCCTGGGTATTGATGCATTTATTGACAGTTCCATTGCAGCCCTTTAGGCCATAGCAGCAGCTATTCAGTTACCTCTGATTATAGCACTATTTCCCTTTTGATGAGCTTTACAATAAATGACTGCTACTTCCTTGGGCTTCTTCACAGCCTCTAATAACTTCATGATTTCATTTCCATATTTAATTGGGGATCCTTTTGCAGAAACAGGCCCCTTTCCTTCCAAATAGCTCCATAAGCATGTATTACTCCAAAAGTGTACTCATAATCTGTGTATATATTCACCCTCTTTCCTTCTGACAGTTCGAGGGCTCTAGTTAGAGCAATTATCTCAGCCTTTTTTGCTGAAGTTTGTGATGGTAACACTCTCACCTCTAGCTCTTGGTCATGAGTTAACACAGCATATCCTACCTTTCTCTCTCTGTTGATCACACAGCTACTTCCACCTGTAAATATTTCTTCTTTGGGATTTTGAAGAGAAGTATCTTTCAAATATGGTCAACTTGCTTAAACCTGTTCAATGACTTGTAAACAATCATTATTAAGATCATCCTCTTGTTCTACTGGCATCAAAGTAGCAGGATTCATTATATTACTTACTTTCAATCATTCTGTTCAACTAAGGTTGCTTGATATTGTATCATACGAGTTGGAGATAGCCAGTGATGTCCTTTCTGCTCCAAAACTGCTAATAGAGCATGGGACATGTACAGTCATTTTCTGTCCCATAGTTAATTTTCAAGCTTCCTGAATCAATAAGACAGTCACTGCCACTGCCCATAAGCATCCTGGCCACGCTGTGCTTACCTTATCCAATTGTTTTGAAAAATAAGCGACAGGTCTCTTCCAGTCTCCTAGAAGCTGTCAGTATTCCTGATGCTATGTGTCTCCTTTCATGAATAAACAGTTCAAAAGGTTTATTCAGATTCAGAAGTCTCAGTGCAGGAACTTTCATTAGAGCCCTTTTGATGTCATCAAATCACTTCCAACATTCAGGATTCCAGTCCAGTATTTCTCCAGGACCTCTTACTGCTTCATACAAGGGTTTTGCTAAGAGGCTAAAATTTGGGATCCACAAATGGCACCAACCTGACATTCCAAGGAATACCCTCAGTTCTTTCTTTGATTCTGGAGGTGCCATTTGACAAATAGCCTCTTTTCTCTCATTTCCTGACTTCTGCTCATCTTGTGACACTTCAAAATCAAGATACATCACAGTTAGTTCAGTAATCTGTGCTGTCCTGCCATTTTATTCCCAAGAACTGGCTCTCCCATGCAGGTTCCCAGCTTTCAGAAGAATTTGGATTATTTTCTTCCCTTTCTCAAAAATTCCTTCTGCTGTGTTGCCACACACAATGATATCATCAATATATTGTAGGTGTTCCGGAGCTTCCCCCTGTTCCAGTACAGTCTGGATTGGTCCATGGCAGATGGGCAGGCTGTGTTTCCACCAATGCGGTAGTCAATTCCAGGTGTACTGCACATCCCTCCAAATGAAAGCAAACTGTGGCCTGCACTCTGCCACCAGAGGGATTGAGAAAAATGCATTAGTGATATCAGTTGTGGCACCACTTGGCTGCCTTTGACTCCAGCTCATATTGAAGTTCCAGCACGTCCAGTATGGCAGCACTCAGAGGCAGTGTGACTTCATTCAGGCCATGGTAGTCTATTGTTGGCCTCCATTCTCCATTAGACATTCACACTGGCCATATGGGGTTATTAAAGGGTGAGTGGGTCCTCTTGATCACTCCTTGGCTTTCCAGTCAACAAATTAGTTTATGGATGGGAATTATGGAGTCTTGGTTGGTGTGATATTGCCATTGGTGCACTGTTCTGGTATCAGTTGGTACTCACTGGTCTTCAAATTTCAATAATCCCACACTGAAGGGATCTTCTGAGAGACCAGGCAGGGTAGATAATTGTTTGATTTTCTCTGCGTTCATGGTGGCTACACAAAAAGCCCATCAGTACCCCTTTGGGTCCTTGAAGTACCCTCTCCTGAGGTAGACAATGCCAAGGATACAAGGGGCCTTTGGGCCAGTCACAATGGGGTGCTTTTCCCACTTGTTCCCTGTTAAACTCATCTCAGCCTCCAATACAGACAACTCCTGGCATCCTCCTGTCACTCCAGAGATCCAGATGGGTTCTGCACTCCTGTGCCTTGATGGCATCAGTGTGCACTGTGCACCAGTATCTACTAGAGCTCTATACCTCTGTGAATCTGATGTTCCAGGCCATCGAATCCACACAGTCCAGTATGCCTGGTCATCCCCTTCCTCCTCCTGGCCGAAGGCAGGAACTCTCTATTCCTGTTCCTGGTCAGAGTATTCACTGTTTGACCTTTGCAATGCCAGACAAGAATTCCCCTCACCAGGATCAAAGGATGTGATTTCAGTCTTTTTACATCTGAGAGGTCACTGATTGTCTCCTTGTGTCTCTGTGGCAACTACATGGACAGCCTTCTTGGGTGACCCCTTCTTAACAGCTCTCTTCCCTCTCAGTTCACATACCCGAGCTTCCAGCTTAAAGGTGGGTTCACCATCCCACTTCCTTATGTCTTCCCCCAGTCATGCAGGAAGAACCAGAGTTCGCCACATGGCCTATCCTTGGGGCTTCTTTTCCCTTTGAACAGGGCAGGAGAGAACCAATCTCGGGCTGCCCC
>VWZF01001134.1:0-103170 GCA_013396755.1 Sclerurus mexicanus
TTTATTATTTATTTTATTTATTTTATTCAAAGTACTTTAGGCTTACAAGGATCTTTCACTTAAAATTGCAGTACAGAATAGATGAAACTTAAAAGAGGATAGTTGCTTGGAGCTGAGCTTCGAAGAGGATTTTGTGGCTTCTGAGCTTTTGTCGTTCCTGGCAGTCTTTGTGCCTGTAGAACTGACTGCATCAGTAATTTTTTTAATTTGATACTTCAGCTATGGTATGGTTCTTACCATTTCTTTGGACTTCTGTTCTAAAGTGTTACTCTCTTTTGGCCAAAAGGACTTTTAAGCAACTTAGAGCTATATACATGTAACTCAGTTGTATACTATATACATAAATGCATGTTGTACTTGACATGAAAAGGTGCTGTGCAAAAAGTGGGAAGTTGGAGCTATGCATCACTTAGAGAATAACCCTGGGGCGCTGCTTTGCAGTCTTTTTAAAAAAGTCCTTGTTTCATACCAAGCCTGCCGTACATTTTCCTAAAACATTCACATGCTCTGCGTTTTGTAGACTTTTGTTTCTCTCTTCCATGAGCACTAAGGGTATGGATGCTGTCAGTCTGGGAAGGCTGCATGCCTGGGTTGTGGAATGAAGAGGAATGCTCCAGCTTTTCAGAAACACCTTTGCATGGGGTTGGGGATCTTACTGGTGCCTGGGGAGATGTGGTGAGGAGCAAGTACATGATTCAGGTTAGGACCACAAGAGCATGTGGTGTGAAATGGCGTTGATGTTGGCTGGTTAAATACCTTTGGGAGGCTGGTGAAATGCCCAACAGTGTAATGTCCAGCTGAGTGTGATGTGGCTAAATATCTCTGAACCTGCTCTAAAGCTAAGACTTCCAAGGAGTAAATGGGCTATAGGGGTTCCTGGGAGATAGAATGGCAATGTATAACCTTTCCTGCAGGTAGGTTGAGAGTTGCTGTTCTTACATTTACAGATTAAAGGCTGGAATCTGGCTCCTGGCTTCTCTTCAGTCTGGGTTTGAAGTGTTGTTCTGACGTACATAGCTCTCTGTTCTTCCTGTACAATTCTTCTTGGATTCTGTCTGTCCTGTCCCCAAAGAAGTATCTATTTCCCCTGATTATTATACTCAGAAGAGTTTGTTAAGATAAGCTTTTTCTGTTGATTCAAATGTCTCATATTGCTAAATTATATGTGGCTCTGTTGTTAAAACTTGTGTGCTTGTCTGTGTTCGCTTTAAATTGCTAGAAATTATACATAAATTCCTTGTATGTATTTGAATAAGTTTTCCTTTTTCCAGCAGAATTGCCTGGGACTTTGAGGCATTTTTATTAATTGATCTTGAAGGAGCCTCAGTGGATTTAGCTTCAATTGATTTTAAAATTGCTCCTTATCTACTCCCTAAAAAGCAAGTGCACAACGTTTAATTCTGTTGAATACATCTAGGCTTGGGTTTATGTGTTGTTTTGGTTTTTTTTCCTCTCTTCTTGCTTAGTAGAATCAGTTTATTGAAAACGTCCTATTCGTAAGGATTTTGGAAAGCCATAAACAGAAACCGACAAGGAACCGGCAAGGTTTGCGTGGTGGTTTTATTTTTGGTTGTTTGTTGGATTGTTCTCCCCGCTCCCCAGAGCGGTGATGCGGGAGCTGGCAGGGCGGAAGGCAGCCGGGGTGAGTGGCATTCCCGGCGCGGCCACCGGGTGGCAGCATTGGACAGCGAGTGCGGGGTCCGGGCGCGCAGGGACCGCACCGCGGCTTTGGGGCTCTTTTGTTCTCCTCCTGCCCCTCTCCTGCCATCCCCTCGTCGTGCTCAGCGGCCCGGAGCTCCGCAGCCTGACAGACCACAGTTTTGCAACGTGAACTCGTGGAAGGGGCCGTGTTTGGTCGCGGTGAGACGTGCTGTGAAACATTTCGGTGGAGAGGAAACAAAATTTCTTTGCAGGAGGGTGCAGAGTGAGGAGACAGACACTGCTCTTTCACTTGACTAGGGGAGGTTTTCTCTTATCCCGAACCACATATATCTCTCCTTCCTCTACCTACTTACGGTACAAAATGTCATCTGGAAAAGAAAAAAGAATTAGTTATAATGTAGCGGCAAAACTGTTGCCTGGAGAGTGTGCCTGCTGAGAGCCAGGCGCAATTTGGAAACAGTAATAAGTTTCCCTTGATAGGATTATTTTCACTCTGCTTTAAGGGGGAGAGAGGATGGAGAAGTGTTTGTTCCTAATGGGGATGCCCTTGAAAGAACAAGTAGACGCAATCAAGGGAAAAATATACATATTGTGCAGTTAAGATTGCAGTTCTTCTACAGACTAGAATAGATTCTAGTTAAATTAGAAAAGAGGTGGATTGTGTGCCTAAGTTCAGTGCAGCAGTACCAGCCCTGCAGCAAATGTCAGCAGCTCAGCTGTGATGAGTGGTGTGTGGTGTTTGTGACATGAGATTATTTTAGGGTGGTTACTCAATGACTTCATTTATGTAGCAGGAAATGTAAGACACTTATACCAAATGCATACTATTCTTAATGTTCTTAATGCAAAAGAATGTGTTAAGCACCTTTTTTTTGTTTGTTTTTGTTTGCTTTTTTATTTTTCTCCCATCCTGCCTCTTGTACGTAAAACCCCATCAGTTTTTTGGGGGACAAAAATAAAGAAGCACCATCTACACACTGCATGTTCTACTCTGGATGTTAAAATTCAAACTTTGTTTTTTCTGCCCCCCCTGACAGGATCCCATCCCTCCTGCCTTAAGGAAGCTGAATAAAATACTGTTGTCCATTTGTGGTAGTCTGTAACTAAGTTGGCAGAAAAGTGTGAGAAAATTCTTTTGATGTCCTAAGTTGCACAGTTACAATTATGGGTGGATTCTTTTGCTTGTATAGGGTAGTTGGTGTAGTTCCTTTTGTTCTTTGCAAATATATTGGGACCAAGGTGATAGGCTTGGAAAATGGTTTAGAAGCCACAAAATACCGATTTCTCCCTTCAGAAAGAGCCCGTGTAGATTTGAAGAGGGATAAAACTGAAGGTGGGAATGGTCCTTCTTCAAGACACCGAAAGAAAACAAAAAAACAGCAATAAACAAAGTGATTTTTACATGGTTGTGTGTTCACAGTGTAAATTCCCAATTCTGTGGCCTTGACACTGTCAGCATTGCACTGGGCCGGGTGGTAATGAGTGCTGTAACATTTGTCTTTGCTTTTTTTGTCACTTAGTTTATACTTGCTTTACTTTAAATAATTCCTGATGAGAGAATCCTTGGTAAATCAGGGCTGTGTATTCTGAGTCACTTATTACACTAGTGAAAGTCTGATGTATAATTTAAGCAAATCAGTAATAAAAGATTTAAGCCTTTGTCAATGAGTTGTAATGACTTTAGCCAAATTTCTAACTAGTTCACCCAATGATGTGCTGATTTCTCTTGTACCTTCCTACAATATATGGAAGGTTTTTCCCATGAAAAATAAAATAGGAAGGATCTCTTCCCTGAGCACTGAGGAAGCAGCAGCAGTACAAATGGAAGCTGGAGGGAGTTGCACAGGTTATAGTCCAAAAGAAAGGCTAGATGTGGTTGTCACACTACTCTGAATTTCTGGCATGAGGCACTAGGTGGCCATGTACGATCCATTTTAGGTTTGATTAGTGTGATATACATAAATCTGTACCTTTTGTGCCACACGCCAGACTGGGATGTGCTGTAGACAGATGATTCCGATCACTCCTCTTTCGGGATGGTGGTTCAGAAGTTTGCCGTGAAAAGCATTTATTCTGTTTCTGCAATGCATTTTCTTTTAATTGTAGTTTGCTCAACTCTTACCTATTAGGTGTGACTGTTTTTGGAGTTCTGTCACTGCCTCTATATGTTTCTGTAGGCTTTTCAGCTTTACTGCATCAAAAACAGTGTGAGGGCATATTCTCTAATATCAGAGTAAGGCTGACTGACTTAGCACAGGCTGAATTATGTATTGCTTCATTATAATGGACTTGAACAATGTGTGTCTTTTAGTTGTTTTTGATGGGTTTTTTTTGTTTGTTTTTGGGGGTGTCGTTTTCTTTCAATTTCAGTACAGGCTACAAGAAAGAAAGAATAATTTATAAAAGGTTTTTTTGACCAGGGTCAATTTTTGGTCAGTCAGGATGTTCTTTTATGGGTTTAGTTCCACGTTTGTGGCTCTGTTGTTTGTGAATCTGCTATCTTGACTCTTCCTAGGAAAGAAAATCCTACTACTAGTTCTAGACTCTGGTGCTAGAAAAGACTTCTGGTTCTGTGTTTGGGCTCAGACACTCCAACAAATATGGTTGTCTTTTTTCAAGGATGGGAGTTTAATGAAAAACTGTGAGGATAATTACATAATTTAGGTTAAAAAATATTTGTTGCTTAAATGAGAACATATAAATCTCTTGGATTTGAACATAATTGGATGAATTTGGTGTCTGAGTTGCATGTTACATGAGAAAAGCTGCAAGGACAGACATACAATTGACATCAGACAAGCTGGGCAAACATACTAAAAAAAGCCTAAAACTCCAAATACTAACACTTTCCCAGTGCAGCAGTATACAGACTCACCAGTGTCAATGAATATTGTTCTGCTAGTATATTTCTTATTTCATGCTTCATTTTCTCTTCTCCCAGAGCTAGAAGTGTCATAAAGTGTTTTGCATTACAAGTACTAGGGCTATTGTGTAGAGACGGTATTTGCCATGTTCTAAGAAACAGAAGACGCACAGTGAAATCTAAGAAATTGAATAGACAGTTCCACCTTTACCATTTTCCAAAAGAAATTGGTAAGAAGTAAACATGTGGGCATTGGGAAGAAACTGTGTTTGTATGTTGATGCCTTCTTTTTGTTTTGTTTTGTTTCTTTTCCCCCCATGCACCAGAACTGATAGGTGCACTGCTATAGCCAGGTCTGTCCACAGGCTTTGCATGTTGTTTTTCACAGCAGTTAATGATATTTAGGTTCAGCATAGCTATCAAGAGGCAGGGAAAAGAAAAAATGCACCGAAATAGTCGCTCAGCTTCTCCCAAATGGGCTTTAATTGAGCTTTTTGTGATGAGAAGCTAATGGTATCTGTTTGCTAGAGATGACTAATTCTGTGTTCCAGTTGTTAACTGAAGAGAGAGGACTGTAGTTGGAGACAGCTTGTACCAAAATACAGTAGCAGACATTTGGTTGTTGTTGAAAGGTTTTAAATACATTAGGTTTTGCTGGAGGGGGAGGAAGAAAAACACCTATTTTTGTTACAGGTTCTACACTTAGGAGTAACAAATAGGAACACTGTGGCTGGAACTAGACAAATATTTTTAACAGGGCTGTTTCCTGCTTTAGTTCTTGGAACAGGAAGTAAACATCTGTATCAGAGAGGATTTGCTATTACCACTGATAATTGCAATGATTCTCTTCTATGAAAGCTACTTAACTCCAACAGCATATTTAACTACATATTTTAACACATTTGTATGGCGTGCATACAAATAAGGTCTATTTTCAGTAGTATTCTATACCTCATTTCTGCATTGATCAGCTGTAATACATTCCAAGTACTTCTGTATATCACTGAAATGAAAGATTTTACTGCATCTTAAGAATGAACATTTATGCTTCCAACTTCTTACATTTTTTGCCAAGGTTTCTTTGATCTAGATACGGTGGGGTGGAGAAAAAGGATAGTCCCAGAGACCTAGGGTGTTCAAAATACCAGTGTCTGAAAATGTTGTCTCAGATTGGTCAGCTTATTCAAGCAGAACAAGTGAGAACCAAAAATGCAGCTTCCATCAATAAGTCTGCACTTCATGTCTCGCTGAAGCAGGGAACATTAATAGATCTCCTCTGTCTGATTAGCTGTATCTGGAAAAAGTGAGCCTTTCCTGCTGTTGAGTTAGAGGTACGTGCTTTAGCAGTCACAAAGGAAATGTGAAGAATTTGGGCATTTAAAAAGGGCCGTGATGTTTATTTGTGAATACCTTGTGCTTAGAGCTGGGGAATTTCTCTTCTCGCAAGAGTAGGAAGGGGCATATTGTGGCAATAGTGCTCAATTTCTTGTTGTTCTACAAGCTGGAAAATATTTAGCTCCTAGAACACCACTTAAACCTTAGTGTATGGGGTTTTTTTACCTCTAAGTTTTACAGCCTTGGAAACTGCGGCAGACTGATAGACTCAAAACAGTCACACAAGAGTGGATCTCTCTCAGTGTAGTGTAAATGGAAGTGACTCTGTTAGGGAAAAAGCAAAACACAAGAAAATCTTTGTATCACTTCCTGCATGGTTGAGTCTGTTAGTGAGCTTCAAAGGTCTTGCGTCTGGGGAAAGTGAGGACATGAAGAAAGAGTTCTATGTGGACGATCACGTAGAGATCAAGAGAATTGGAAACGAAGTAAGCAAAATAATATTTCTAAAGAAAGCCTCGTGTAAGAGAGAAAATAGAAGATAAGTTGGAAACCATATCTGATATTAAAGGTCTTAGGAACAGAAGGCATGAAGGTGAGAGCTCAAGGAGGAACCAAAAGGAACAGTTAAGCCCATAAATATGTGATTGTGACTGTAGCAGGATATGAAATGTAAGCAAAGCTGGATTTTGTAGGACTGAGTGAGGAGTGTATCATGAATTTCTCTGTAAGGTACTGAGCAGAGGAGCATTACATCACTGACTAGATGAGACTGCATCCGGCACTTGTGAAATCCTGGGGCACATACTGATACCAGGGGCAGTTCTGCTATTACATTTATCATTTCCCTCAGGGATGTGTACACAGCCCCTTTGATTTGGTGCTGATTTCAGCAGAGGCTGCTTTTCTTTTCTAAGTGGAACTTGGCCTCATCAGGTCTGTTATAAGCATCAAGCTTTGTTTATAGATCTATTTCGAGCTCTTCTAGTTGTGAAGAAGGTGGCTCTTCCTCTCTCAGTCAGTATGCTGCTGAGTTGCGTGGCCTATGGCTATGTAGACTGAAAAAATATTGAGGTAGTCTGAACTTCAGCATTCATCTTTGAGAAGTGACTAAAGCTCCTTGCCTCTGTGTGTCCATTTCAACACCAGAACTTCCACAGAAAGTAAAAACTTGACCTAAACATAATTCAGAGCTTATAATAAAACATGTCATGTGGTTAACCTTTAATACAATGTAGCATTTAAAGAATAGTTTGCATCTTTTGCTGGTAAATTACTACATAAATATTTAGATTAGGTGTGAATAGGAATGTGGCATTATTTATGGATCCATATTTCTCTGGCATTTCAGATGCATGGTTGTTTTGCTCCTTAATAAATGCAGACATTAAAACAATCACACACACCTAGTGCTAATTTTAAAGCTTTGCAGCTCAGGGGAGAAAAATCTCCCCATGTTTTGTTGGAACTGCTTGTCATCTCCTGTTGCACAGTAGAGAGAAATCATTTAAAACACTTGAAGTTGCATTAAGCTCCTTTATTTCTGATACTTGTCATGGAATGACATGTCTCACCTGCTAGTGCAGATTGGTAGCAGAGCAACCTGTCAGATCTGAAGATGTTTTGGTGCTGTCTGTTCCTTCTCACTTCAGAGGCAGATGTGTTATGGTACAGTTGCTGCTTTAATTTTTGTCCCGATCTTGCTTCAGTTCTCTCTCACCTTAATCCTTGGAAGGGGAAGGCAAGAATATATGAAACGTCTTACTTATGAAAACTGTCAAAGAGGAAAGTGCAGGTTCCTTTTCTTTCTGGTTTAGCTGCAGATCAGACTGTTAGGGAGGCAGACCACAAAGCTACATCACCAATACACGGAGTACAACAGTTTGGAAAATGGTCCTGACATAATGGCATTGCAGGCACTCAGAGGTCTCATACACATGGGTTTCCTTATTTCTGCTGCACAGACGTCTCTGAAGTCCTGTAAATCATATACTTTATCTGTAGCTCACCTTCCCTTATATGAAATATGACCTTCCTTGTAGAGTGAGCATACAGGGCTGATGACTGTAGGTCTGTGGATACCTGTAAGCTGTTGAGATACTGCAGTGATGAAGCTTTCTGGCTATTGGCACAGGAATAAGTTTCCACGTGAGATGGAAAAGGTATGAGTGTTTCCTTGTTCTGTTGAAATTAAGAAGAGATGCTGAGCAGTTCTCCTTTAGCTTTGGCTTCTAAATTAATCCTGCACTTCAGAAATAAATTCTTTGGGGACTGTCACTCCTCCATAGTCTGCCTGGTGTTTTTCAATGACAATATCCGGCTGAATGTTCAGTGCTTTTGTGCCTTGGACTTGGCAAAAGTATCACTTAGGACTTGTAGGGTCTTGTATTCTGGTTCACTGGGCAGTTTCTTGCCTTCTGTTTTGTACTTCCTGAGGAAAGTAGCTTTCTACATTAATTAATAGTTAATTTATTTGTTTTTAGTATGGTCCTTTTCCTAAAAGCTGGTCACCTTCAGTCTAGAGTCCTTGCAAGGTGTTCGCATACACTAATTTTCCTTTCCTACTTTTTGGCAGGACAGAGGCATTTCCATATG
This sequence comes from Sclerurus mexicanus, assembly GCA_013396755.1. Taxonomy (NCBI): domain Eukaryota; kingdom Metazoa; phylum Chordata; class Aves; order Passeriformes; family Furnariidae; genus Sclerurus; species Sclerurus mexicanus. The sequence continues at coordinate 8,453 of VWZF01001134.1, forward strand.
GTTTGGTGTGCAGGTTACCTTGATCACTTGTTTGTCTGGAAAATACCCCTAATTTATCTGATTTTTCTAGGCCCCTATTGTTTAAAATCTTCTAATGTTCTATTATTTCCCCCCATTTCTTTGTATTGTCTTTGGTTAGGTGACTCAGAAATTTATTATAACCACAGGAAAGTATTTTACAAGAAGGCCTGTTCAGTTCCTGAGTTGACTAAGCTCTTCTAAGCACCCGTGGTGATCCCTGCATTATTGGCAGTGACTGAGTGTACGTGTGGAGTCATCTCACTGTGATTCTGACTGCATTGCAATAAGTAAAGAATTTGCCAAAGAACTATTTGCTTATGCAAATATTAATTCTGTGAGAGGAGGATATCTGAAAGTATCATTTTCTTGCTGCCAGTAACTGTCTTTATGCAAACTCTTTTCAGCTATTTTTCCTTCTGATGAGCAGTTTTCCGTTTAGATTTAGGAATTCCTGTCTTCTGGAGTAACAGCCCTCCAGCACTGATATCCTCAAGGCTAACACTAAGCAATGTTTCCCAAAGATGAATGGAGAAATATAATGNGGGGGGGAAAACATTCATAGCTATGGAGAACAGGTTCTCTCTCTTCCCCACCAATACGTTAGACCTCCTATCTAGCTGGATATCTGGGTGTGCTCCATGTAAGAAGCTAAGAAGACCTCTGGAATGCCACCTATTCTTTAGTTGTTAAAAGTGTGAGGATATAGGAGGGAGTGTTTTTTCCTGCAGGAGGTAGCAACTTCCAGAGCCTCATGTTTGTTTTTACCTGAAGGCATGTAAAATTCCAAAAAGACAAAATTAAATGTGAATGGGTCAGTGTCACTCTGGCCTGTCCTGGCAAGACACATTTTGTGATACCAAATTAATCAGCCAGAGTAAACATCTTTATTTCCAAGAACAGTAGAAAAAAATCTGAGGAGCTGTACATTTGGCTTCTGGAATTTAGGTATTTGCTATCAGTGCTTTCCAGTAGAATCACTCCAGGTGATTAATTTTCTTTCTCTTCAATAAATATTAACCATTTGATTTGAAAACCTTTTTGTTACCATAAGGTAGCTTTAGAGAGAAAAGTGGGAGGGAAAGGAAATTTTGTAAAAATGCTTTCTAACAAGGTATAAGGGGTAGAAATTATCTTCAAATGGTTGGGGAAGAAGTATTTTCATTATACTTAGCATGTTTTAGTATATTTAATTGTATTATGATGAGAACATAAAACATCTGTACGGTGTCAAAGTTCAGTGTTACGATACTGGCAGTGGCCACAAGCATGTGGCAAAGTTTAAGGGTGGGATAAGCAAATAGTAATAATTACCCCCAAAAGTCTCACAATGTCCAGAAACCTGTAATTAAAAATGGCAGTCAGAATATTTCTCTGTGTATGATAACACTGGGTGGATTTTTTTTGGTTGTTTTTCTTTTTAAGAGTTTTGTTTCAGGTGTGCCTGTATAAACTTTAAACATTTGCAGCCTCCTGTGGAGAGCAGTTCCTCAGCATAGGAGAACACAGAAGAGCTTGTGAACACCTGAATCTGTTCAGTTGCTGGATAAATGCATGTTCTCTGTCTCTGCATGCTCGTAACAGTTCTTCTGTTCATGCAAGAATAATGCCCGACATGGACCCTTTTGTCTACAGAGAACATGAAAATATATATTTTTTTCTTCCCCTTCATATAACACTAAGGCATGTTGTTTTGGTTTGTCCTGGTTGTACCTATGGACACAAGTGTATGTAGTCTGGAAAAGTGTGGTACTGTTCATACCATACAGCTTCCTTTTCTTCTCCAGTGATCTGGATCTGAAGATTTTTAAAATGTCTCTTAATTTGTGGGTCACTTCACCTACTTCCATGCCTCTAATTGCCAGGTGGAAAGAATGTTGTTATATATTAGGTTGAGAAGGTAGAATTTCCTGTCTTTTAATATGTGAATGGTCTGGATGTGAGGGAACCGAAGTCAAGAAGTGAAATCCAGAGTGTTGGTAGAACAAATTATTGGTTTTTTTTAAAATTTCTCTCAGCTTTCAGCTGCCCTGTTTACCTACCCATGACCTTAATTTGGAGCTGTGAGGCTTATTTTTGGTTATTGGTACTGCAAAAAGAGCCTACCACCAGGAAGAGCAGCAGAACACACCCTGTTTCAGGCAATACTATTTGAGACCTGAGTGCTGTAAATGATGTAGAAATGTGCATGTATTAATGAGGGGTATAATAGGTTTCAGTGAAAGTGGGAGATAAGATGTGTTAATCTTGTATATTAAATAGTCCTACAACAATGAACCTTATAATGAGGCTGTTATTAAATCTTTTCTTCACTGGCTTCAGTTCAGTGAAACCAGTACTTCTCAGTTTGGCATGTTTAAGGCCGGATTTCACAAGAAAGAACCAACTTTCTGAGGCCTTTGATGTAATTTTGGAATACTTAATTAGACATGTGTACAGCATGTGTTGGAAGAGAAGATCTTTTCAGCATCCATCATGGAATACTTTCCTTTTTTTTGGGTTTGGGGACACCTCCTTTAAAATTAGTATTGATGTGCTGGTATGGAGTCTGATTTGACCTCAACTGCCTCATAGCAAAAGGAGCACTGCATTTCTCTCATCTACATTGTGCAAACAGATTGTGTTCTAACAAGGTTAGAAAGACTGTCAAAATAGCAATAGTTTTAAAGGAAAAAAATAAAATTATCTAGAACAATCTGTGATTTTTACATTCTGTGCTGTTCTAGCTATAGCACCGAAGGCTGTTCCATAAGAAGGGAAAGATTTTTTGGCTCACGGGTATTTATTCTTTTTCCTATTTTTGTCCAGCAGCATTTACAGATTTTCATCTTGCCTCTTGCACCCTTTGCCAGTAGTCAGATTAAAATCTGCATACTCCTGTCTGATTATGTTCTAGTTTAAAAGGAGGAAATAATAAGTTTCATACCCAAGCCTGATTCTGACTGTGTTAGATAGGGAGAGGCAAGCACATGAGAAAGCAGCAGACAAAAATTTCCCTTAGCAGGCACGTTTCCTTTCCAGTAAGGACCCAAGTGAGGACGTTCTCATTCTGAGAGTGGTGGGAGCTTGGCTGAAGGAGAGACTGCTTTTCTTCGTCAGTGTTATTCCTGTTTGAGAGTGGTTGGTAAGAGGTTCAGTGAGAGACATCAAACATAAAATTAAGAGTGATGATTGATTGTTTCCTGCAAGGAAGCAGCAAGACAGACACCACTGTGTATTCTCAGGTGATCCCCATTCTGATAGTAACCAAGACCAAACCTGAGTAGCTTAGGTATAAAACAAGTTGATGTTTTGTGATCTTACATTCTCAATGCCTGCAAAGCAGGCACCTTTTTGATTTACTATGCATGTTCTTTAATTGAGATGGAGGTGCTGTAGCTCTGCTCTCAGTAAGTTCAGGTTTTACATTCTGTTTCTCTTTTGCCTCTTCATCCCCTTTCCTCCACACATTTGACTCCAAGCTCACATTTATCCTGTTAAATAACTCCTCTTACTGTGTCTAAACATAAGAGGCTGAGCATCCTTTCTCAAATACCTCTGTTCCCACCTTATCTCTCCTTGTGCTTCTGCCAGGAGCTCCATTGTCAAATTAAAGAACACGTCTGTTTTAATATCGAGTAGTACTGAGATGACAAATGGCTTTGTGTAAATGGTAAAGGTGGCTAGCTGAAAAGATTCTTTTATTTTTATTTTTTTTTATTATCCCAAAGGCCCACAGCTAAAACAAGCATTTCCAGTGGTGGGTGACTCTTAGCATAAATCATTGTGTGGACGGAGCAGGGTGTAATTCGAGGAAGGACGGCGGCTGCGGGACTTGCACAGCGTGTTTTTGGCGTTGCGAAGCGATGCTCTGGGTGCCTTTTCCCCGTGACAGAATCCATCGGGGATGTGGCAGAGCAGGCACTTGGTGGCGGCACAGCCCCGCGTTTGCCGCCGCCGGGGCCGGTCAGCGCCGCCGCCGGCTCTGCAGATGCACATATGGCACAGTATTATTGCTTTATGGTTACAATTATGAGCAATTTGATAGAAAATGAAAGCTAAATTATGCAGTGTTCCTTTTATTTGTTTAATTTTTGCGCTCCAAATATGTAGAAGGAAAAAAAATAGCGCTGTTTTGGGTTTTTGGGGGTTTTTTTGTGCTGGGATGGTGATGGGTGCAATACCTTCCCTTTGGCTCTGTGTTCTCGCGCAGCGCAGGTTGAGATTATTTTCTGTCATACACCATGAAATGTGTGGAGTCATTCTCAGGTGCTGGGACCATTTTGCACAGAAATTGTGTATGGCTGAATCTCGGGGATCCTTTCTTCCATAAAAAAAGGCATCCTACATTTACTGGCGGGTAGACAAATACATAAGTAACAAGTTCCTCAACAGTTTCCAGTGGAAGAGGCTGGGTAGCTGTGCTGTCTAAGCAAATGCCAAGGAAGTCTTTAAATCCTGAAAGTCGCTGTAGTTGTTGGCAGAGCTCCCCTGAAAGGAGTAAGTATGTTCTGAACAAACTCTTTCTTGCCAGTAAGGAAAATCTTCCTCCATCGTGGCTCTTAAGCCAAAAGTGAAAATTTTTATGGCCCACGCCAGGATCAGTATCTTGTTACAGTGATTTGTGGGGTCTGTATTTTGTGTGTTCAGGTTCTTAGCTTTTCTGTGATCAGATTCCTTATGTTCATTATTATGAAAATGCATGTTTTTGCCAGTATTTGTAATGGCATAACTTGTCTTTCCTGTGTTATGTTCTTTCTCTCTTTTCAGTAAAAGAAAGTTGTTAGCGCAGCCAGGTTGCAAAATAAACCTTTGTTTTATTTTTTTTTTCTCTGCGGGTAAGTATCCTTTTGTTTGTATTAATGAAGATAAGGCTGGAGATGTGCTTTCCACTTGGAATAGAAAATGCGAGCTCTGAGATGGTATTTGCATTTATTGATCCAGGCACATCTGCTGGCATATGATGGCGTGTGATATTTTTGTCCTTACCCACCTTTGAACCAGAGAACATGGCAGATAAGCTGTCCAGTTTGATTGGCATATCCTGTGGAAAGGATTTTTCAATACGTCAGATCAAATCCTGTACCCTAAACTGCTTTTGCATTTTGAAAGTATGATAGAGACTTCCCTTGAGTTCATGTGCTATGTTGGGAATTAGTTTCAGGTTTAAGTGCTTTCCTTGCTCTCATCAAATCATACTGGCTATCTTTGGCCAATTTTAGATGCACTATATTTTTACTGTGCATCTCAATATTTTTCAGAATGTTTAAAGCGAACTTGGGAATTTCATCATCTGGGTGGAACAGAGCATCTTGGTAGATGATATAAAACTCAGGCTGTCTATAAAAGAAATTAAAAAATTACAAGTACTAGGAATAAATCATATGGGTGAATTTAACCAGGGTAGGAACTCTTGTATCTTTTATTGCTTTTTTTTCAGGGTCAATTTTAACAGTTACCCTACAGGTGATATGGGTAAAGATGGAAAGATGATTTTTTTGAAAACAACGCATTCAGCTGTTTAGGAAACTATGTTTTTTATCTCCGTTCACACCTGACATCAGTGAGTCTGGAGACTAGATTAGAATTTGGTGTTTTACATGTGCTTCCTGAAAGCTCCCAAGGACTGCCCTGTCTTTGTCCCTAACTTTCTCAACTTGTTAGCTTTTCTTTAGGTAGGTAACCATAAGTTAACTAATTTGTATGCACCATATGCAGCCTCGGCTCACTTCAAAGTGTAATCAAGTCATGAACTAATTACAATACCATATTCCCAAAGAATGTAAATTTAATTTCCCTTCAAACAGAATGGGAATGTATTAAGCAATTCTTTTATATGAGAGCTGTGGCATTCAACAACATAATGCTGATGCTTCAAACAGAAGTGAAGTTCTTAACTTTTGTGGACCTTGTGACCTTTTTCCCTATGCATCTTCCCTTTTTATTCTTGCATCTTGAGTTAATTTACTGACTGGATAACAACATTAAAATATTCAAGTGTAAATTAAAATGTAACTGTTGGGCTTCAGGTTGGAGATCACTCTGTCTTATTGTATGTGACTTGCTTCTTTATAGTGTTTTCAGAAATGTGCTTCCTAAGGCATTTGGATCAGAAGGAAATTGTGTTTTGAATTGAAGGCTCATAAGGTTCAGACCCTCATCAGATGATTTCTTTAATGCATCGAAAAGTGGATGTGCAGAAAGTTCCCTACAGGTTCTTAGCATCACTGTGCCAGGGAGTCCACATAAACTCAGTTATATAAGAACGAGCAAAGTGAAGTTGTTCATAAAACATTTTATTACCTTCAGTCTTTGCAGCAACTTCAGAGTTTAGATAATAAACCTTCATAGAAGTTACTAGTCTCTACTCTTTCACAGAACAATGATTCACATAGAGTCAAACCACTTATTTTATTTCTCGTAATTTTAAAGGTAGAAGAAACATGTCAGAGTTGACTTTGATCCATGCCTGGATAGTCTGATTTCCAGAATGCAGCCCTGTTGTTGTTCTTCTCAGATGAGATGAGATGGTCAAAGTGCAGGACTTTATGTATTAAGCAGAAGTTGTATTTTAAAATTAAATGTGGGTCAGCTTCCAATGAAGTATGTAATTGTTAAATGCTAAAGGAAAGAGCTTAGAATATCTTGGTTTATATTTTAAAGTGTTCCTTTTAGATGTTAATTCATTAATACCAGCAGTTTATTTTTATTCATATGACTTTTCATATGTAAGTAGTTGAAGCTGCATTATTTTAATCCTTTCTTTGGTTAGGAAGAAGAAAGCCTGCAGGTGGAAATCAGAATGACATACATATTGCTTCTTTCCCAAAAGGCATGGTATCTTTCTCCTATTGATATGCAAAATATCAAGGCAGAAAATAAACCCTATTGCCTTATGTGTCAAAATACTGTGAAAAATATATGCTTGGGTGATGCATGGAAAAAAATGTGGGTCCACTTCAAACGGAGCTCACTTGTAGTGGAATTTGCTATGAGTCTGTCATGGGCCTTTGGGGCTCTTCAGACTCTACAAATTCTGTTCCCTTGTACTATGAGTATTTAGATGTAGCTTGATCCTTAGTTGTAGGTACAGGGATAGCAATATTTGGACACCCAGCTATGTGGGTCTCAGCCTTTGCCTGAGTTTGGTGAAATGCTTCCTTACTCTTGCAGCATCCTTTGAAGGCATTTTTAGGCTCCTGAGTAACTGTACAGTGGATGTTGTAATGGTACATGGTGTCAAGTTGTGGATAAAGCGGTGTGTCTGTTTAACAGATGTGAGCTTGCTGTGACATTGTTCAAGTTGCCAGGCACAGTCCAGCTGTATTCTGGAAGCGGTGTAGTGTTGGTCTTGTTGCCAAGAAGAGAAAAAGAAAAAACAAAGCCAAAACCCCACAAATACATCAAAGCAAGGTCAGTTAGATTAAGCATGAGGTGCTTAATGCTGTGCTGCTGTGGCTGTGCACAGTAGCTTGGACAGGTCTGGTTTATACCCACCTGATTAGAGGGCAGGCAGACAAGCTCAAGTCTGCCTGCAACTTTTCTGAGTAGATTTTTCTTTGGAGACCAAAGATCTCTCTTTCAATGCTCAGTTCAGCTTCAGCAACCCACTGTCAGTGGCGCTTCCTCAGCATCTTCCCTGTTTAGTTTTTTTCACACTGTCTTGAAGGGACTACCTGAGGCAGTGCAGGGAGTTTGGTCTTTGCTGAAGCTGCCAATGTGATGATAACTAGTCAGTTTTCTAGATGCATGTCCTTAAGTAGGAATTTTAAAAAAACAGTGTTTTGTGGCTACCGGAGTCTTGATTGCAGATGTCGAAAAGGCTTCCACATGCTGACAATATATCACTGAAAGTTTCTTGTCTGTCTGCCACAAAGTGTTAAGTTATTGCTGTCTTATTTAAATCTAACTTGCGTGTTTGACTTTTTCCTTCTTTTGCTTGGTTTATTCATCTTTGCATATCCCTCTAAGACCTCTGAGTCTCTGGAGAATCTTCCATTGGAAATGGGGGCTGATGGGACTGCAGCATCTTGTGACTGAAGATGGAGATTCAGCTCTTGTGTTCTGTTCTGGCCGTGGATGAGGCTATTCAGCCCTGAGTGAAAGGACAGTCTAAGCTGGAGCTAAAGTCAGGGGCTACAGGAATGAACCATCATTGAGCATCTTTCTTGCTTGGGAACTCTATTAGGGCTTGTCTGCATCGGTGAACTCAAGCAAATTTGTACTCTAAGCTAATGAGGTGCAAGATGAATCTGGTCTGTTGGTGTTGTGCCTGAACTAACTTACCCTACAGCTGCAAGGTGTGTGTCCTGGAGCTGGCTTGTGGAGAGTGGGACTGCTGGGCTGTACCTGTGTGCTCAGTTATGCCCAAAGACAACCTTTCCCCATATGTAAAAGAAGGAATAATAGAGCTTCTGCTTGTCCCAAAAATGCTTGTGACAAGCCATTGAGGAAGAGTCACCAAGTGCAGAGTTCTCACAAGCACTCTGAAGATACACAAGGGCCTTTGTTCTTAGGTTGATTGCCAAAAGAATCTCATTAGCTGTGTTTTTTTCCCTTGCTAATAGCTTCTGCAAAACTTTTTTCCAGCCTCAGAATCCTCTGATTGGAGGGTGCTTTAAATTTAATTTTCTTTTTTTTCTCTTTTTTTTTTAAATAAAGGGAGGTAAAACTAAATGTTTCTTTTTGATGATACAGGCAAAAAAAATAATCATCTGTCTAAAGAGAAGGTTCTCTGCATTCTGGTTTGGTTTTTTTCCCCTTCTTACAAGAATTGATTTAAGAAAAGCAGACCTTCAGCAAATGGTCCTTGTTGAGTAGACTGGTGTTGGCTTCATTAGAAAATCTTGACTGCAGCTGAAGATACCAATGGTTGTTTGAACTGCTGTAGTGTGAACACCACTCACAGAAGGATGTGGAGGCTGATGTGTAGAATTCAGAAGCTTCTTAGGAAGGTGCTGAATGCTCTAAACCAAAACACATCAGATTTTAGGCTGGTCTTCACTTGTAGTCAAAGTGTCAGTAGAAACAGTGTAATGGGAACGGTGCAGGAGGTCAGTGGGCAGACCTCCTAGAGACCTAGGGTAGAGGCTGGCCCTTCCACTCCCAGTTTGTGGGAACAAGGAACTGTAGCTGTTTGTCCTACTTCAGCCTGTGAGAGGCTGTAAGTAATTCATCAGGGAGTAAGCTGTGAGTAGTTGATGTAATCATAGAGCAGACTTAAGAGCCTGAGGCTCAAGAGTCGAACAGAAGGCAGAGTAGGGTTGAGACTTTGCAAAGTGGATAAACATTACCAGACAGGTGGCTGCTGCTGGAAGAGGTGTCCTCTGCTCCCAGCTGCCCATTCCCCCTGCTCGCCTCGTGCCAACTCTTGTGCCTGGTGGCCCCTTTGCTGAGCCCTGGTGTGAGGGGTCCAGGTGCTGCAGAGCTGGTGTGGGTGCAGGGAGTGAGCCAGAGCGTATCTCTGGCAGCTGTTCAGCACTAGGTTGGCGCTGCCTTCTTGTGAGGCTTTGCCCCCAAGAAAAAGCTCTTTGTTCCCTGCCTAACTCCCTGGACACCCATGCCTGGCTTGTGCCAGTGTGTCACCGCTGCATGCTGGCAGTCCCTCTTCTCAAAGCCAGCTGTCTCCACTGAGGTTATTATCTCTTAAGAGCCATAAATGAACTCTGAAGTCTTTGACTTACGGTCAGTGATGAAATTAACTAATTTATTATATAAAAATATGTAGTACTTGTAGTATGACACATAAATGTAAAATCCTAACCTTTGCATTTCTGACTTTATTTTTTTTTTGTTTCCCTCTTTCCACGTACAACCTTAATACTTTACTAACAAACTGCAAAAGATGTATTACTCTGGTACAATCAAATGCATATTTCTTGGACATAAAACTACTGTTCAGTGAAATGCCAAGTACCACTTCTCTCAGGTAACTAACATCTTGCAAATCCAATATTTGTGCTCCTGAACACGTGAAGAAATACCTAATGTGTGCATTTAGGCATATTACTTTTTCTCTGGAATGCAAATCTCTAGGACTTGTTGTCCTATCCATTTTTTTCAGCATTGCAACTTCTTATTTTTAAAACAGGTTATGAAAATATTTATCATTATGTATGTGTTTGTCCAGAGACTGTATTGCCTTAGTAGATGTGTGCCCTTGTTATATCTGAGTGACTTAAATATTTTTGTGCAGTGTTGTATATTGCCTGGCTAATTTGCAGGAGAAAAAAAGACATCATCTTGCTGCTTTTAGCAAAAATTCAATAGAATGGAAGAGTAAGATCTAATATTAAGGCTTTTTTTTTTCTTAAGAACATATTCTGCAGTAAATGTACCAGCACACTTTTGAGAATTACGATATTTTCAGCTATTCTGCATGTGTCTTAAACAAATGAAATTCTTTTTTTTCGTATATGAAGCTTCATGTTTACTTACTTAGTAACGAAAGCAGGGCTTTAAACCCTTAGACTATGGTGGCTGTAACAATACTTTGCTTAATGTAGAGTGGTTGTGTGAATGAACAAGGTTTTAGTCTTCTAATACAGAAAGTTTTAACTGTTATTGTTGCTGACTGAATCTTACAAGGATTTCAGGGACACCTCTGCTGCCATTCAGGCTTGTGTGAGCTGTTACCCTTCCCACTCATGATCACACAACTGACCCCTGGACAGTCAGGGTTTGCTTGCATAATTTCCTAGTGTTAATTTTTGGTGTCATGTTTTAAACTATTTTAAATGAATTCAGTTGCTGCATGCACAGGTTGGTGGCATCATGTGCACAGTGAGGGCTCTGAAAGCCGTAAAACACAATTTGGGCGTCTTTTTAATGGTGCACTTGCCTGGGAGTGCTAAGCCTGGAAGTGAGGACAATCTTGCCTGGCTTTCCAGCAGGACTGTGGCAAGAGTGAGGGTAGGTGCATGGCCATCAGTTGTGTGCCCAAAGTTTGGAGTTCTCACTCCTTGTGCCAGCAGTGTGCTAGCTGGAGGGAGGAGAGGGTAAAATCTGTTTTGTGGGGAGGGGGTCGCTGGAAGCAAAGTGAATTAAGAGGGCTGTAAAAAATTGATAAAGATAGGACTGTCTGTTTTTATATTCTACCACATGACATGGGTTTAAATGAATTTTCCTATAATTTGTCTTCAAATACCAACATTTAACTCTTAGGCTGTATAAATGAACTGGCTTTTTCTAGAGTAAAATTCATGCCCTGCGTCCAAGCTAATATGTTCACCTACTATAAACATTACTGCCTATGGTTACAACTGGAATAAAAAAATCCTTTTATATACATCATAGCTGGCAGAGGCTCCTGAGACCACCACAAATCACTTCAGCCTTTTGGTGCTCTCTGACGAAATGAACTGAAATGTAAAACAGCTCAGGCTTCAGGCAGGCTGGCTCTGGAAAGCAATTAGCTTGTTAAGACTGTTGTTTGTACCCTCCCATATTTCCAGGTGCTGAGCAAAGGTGTTAGAAAAGCTCTCCTGATTGATTTCAGCATTGGGGTTTATTAACCTTCCATTCCTTACTAAAATGTTTTGTTTCATCTCTTGGTAGCTTTTTATTTAAAAGAAAGAAAACCAACCAAACAACAACAAAAAAGAAGTCCTGGCAAGGCCACCCTTCCTGCGAAAGAACAAGAAAAGGGAAAAAAAATAGCCACAAAACCAACCAACCAAACAAAAAAAACAACCCAAAAAAACCCTCAGGGTCATAACAGAGAATAACAAAGCAGTGAGTTATTTATGCAGCCATGATTGGCAAAAATGATTGCAACATGAATTTGCCCAGAAGCAGTGATTAGATCATAAAAATGTTAAGGAAATCTGTAACTCAACACCGTTTTATAGATTGAAGAAGTTTTTGTTCCCTACCTTAATTGCAGTGACTTGTTATTAAAGTATTTATTCAGAGTAATCTCTTTGGACAGCGAGCCCTTATCCCATCTGCATGCATAATTAAAAGTGAGGGGGGAGAGAGGGGAGCATAAATGGTTTACCATGCTACATGAGCAAGGGAGGGAATTACACAATGACAGGTGAAGAGCAGATTTATCTCATGTTGGAATTTCAATACTGCAAGCAAGGCAGGACACTGTTGCTAATATCCTTGCAAACACCACAGTTGCTGCTTCTCCAGATTACTGTCCAAAAATTATTACTGGTCTCTGAAAGGCCTGTAGTGCTGCATCTGTGGCTGTGGTGTTTTGAGCCATTGATGCTTAAGAAGAGAGATTGGATTTGGGTACGTGGGCTTGTGAATCCATGTCTGTGCTTAAAAACGGACTATTTACTTACTTGGCTGGCTATTTATTTATTTATAAATAAACATTGGTAATGGCTGGCTCTGCTGAATATGAATCAGGGCTGTGGTTGTTCCAACTGAAACAATGTCATCACCTGCCTCCTGCTGCTGTCCTCCCTTTTCCAGTGATAAAAGAATTTGGTGCAATTCTTCTTTTTCCACTCTCTGAATAGAAAGAAGGTTGTACTTGAGCATTCATCTCTAGGCAGATTTATCATCATTAGGCAGTACTCAAACACACAGTATCTGTTTTTAAATTGAACTGTTATGGATCTAAATCAGATTTACACAGAGAAAGCTGGTATATATTTGACTCTAACTATTCACTAAAGAGTTTTTTTCCCTTAACTTCTGATGTCTCACCTCTGCAGCAGCAGTACAGAGAATGCCAAGAACTTCTGAGCCTTTATCAGAAGTACCTGGCTGAGCAGCAGGAAAAGCTATCACACTCCCTTTCTGAACTCAGTGCTGCCAAGGAAAATGAGCAGAAGGTAAGCTCTTTTTTCCATTCTCCTTTTTTTCCAAATGACGTACTCAAAACATCTTTTCTCTTTCACTAGAACCATAACTTTAAGTGTATTATCTTGCATCATAAAGTGTTGGATACTGTTTTGTGATTGGTTTCTCATGAGTCCTTCCCTTAATACATGGATTGCAGGAGAACAAACAAACCCACAAGTTTGGGGCCAATACAATGGGTGAAGTTGATTGATTATGTTGTAAGCTGCGAATTCACCTTTGCCAAGGATAAAGTTAAGATGCTCTTCTGTTTTCTGTTCCATTATTCTATTACTTAAACAGGAAAATAATTGCAGTCCCTGTAGATATAGCCTTTCACATTTTGATGGTGGCTTTTGATGATTGAAAAGGGCATTACAGATGATGTATTTGGGCATTACAGATGATGTATTTGGTCAATAAGAGCTTTCCAAGTCTGTAAAGCAGGTCATCTGATTTGAGCTGTTTATAGAAGACCTATAGTTTTATATGCGGTTAAAACCAGAAAATGTTGACTAGAGATACGTGTTAAATTAAGTGGTAAAGTGTTTCTCAGATATATGTGCCCAAAATCTTGAAAACATGGTTGCTTGAGATTTTTTGCTGATAGCCAGGTACTTGATTTGCATCCCTACTGGTAACAGATTATACTTTGGAATTGAAGACTGCTTATGTGCAAATCTCTACCTGATGTTCTTTCCTGCTGTTCTCTTTCAGTAGCTTTCAGCTGCAGATCTCCAGAATCCATCCTACCTCAGACCATGCGTTTTTGTATAGGTTATGCCCTTGATCCTTTCTTCTGCTGGAAAAGTCTTAAAGGCTTATTGGCAATAGGGCTAGAAGTAAAGTCATCAGCACAGAGTATCTGGAAGGAGGCCTGGTTCTGCCATATCAGTGGTTCTCTTGCATAAGAATTGCACAGGCACATCCTACTTCTGAGAAGCCTGTGCGGGATAAGAGTCTTCTGATTCTGTTCTTGAAGCAGGAAGCAATACTCTGACTTCCTCAGCATCAGGAATTGTTTTTTATCCTCATTATGAGGGGGTTTTGTAAAATAAATTGTTGGACATTGAGCTGTTTGTGGGGCTTTAAACCTTTATAAATGTTCCATTTCCATTCATTTGTATTTTTATCTGCTACCCATTTTGTGATGGGATTGAGTTCAAAACAAGAATTTTTTTTCTCTGAGAATAGATGTCTGTGTTGTGACTTGTGGTATCCAACTTGCAGGGGAATGTCATGGAAAAAAATCCAGAGGAGTCCATGTTAACACATGGCAGCTGTGTTTGGGGTGATGCCAATACTTCTCTCAGGTTTTACTGAACTTAACATTTCATCTCTAGCCTTTCAAGTTCAAATACCCTTATCCTGTACTAGGTTAGCCCTGAGAACAGAGGTGTCACCACATCCACAATGCCAAAGCATGGAAGCAGGTAATAGAAATCCTTCAGCTCAGTGACTGTCAAATCAGCATCTGGTGAATTCAGAGCAATCCATGTTCATCTCCTCTTATTCTGCTGTCTTCCTAATCACTCAGTCAATGTATATACAGAGATTTCTTTAAAGTTGTTTTCTGGTTTCATGTGCAAAGTTCTATCAAGCTTATATTTGATCCCATTATTTCTTTTCTCTATACTTGCAGGTACTTTTGTCCACAAATGCAAATTCAGATATTATATCAAGGTTTGCCTTGACATTTCATTTATGGTTACATACTCTACAGCTCCAGCCTAATAGGTCTGAAATTACTCCAGTACTCTTGCCCTGTGCAAAGCTTTGTAGGCATAGATAAAAACCTGTCAAAGCATGCTTCAACTGTTTTTTCTTATAGCTTGCAAAGTATTTCTGATGTTTCTGGCCTTCCTCTTCAATTTTCTTTCTTTACATTTGGCTTTATAAATTGTTACCTTCCCCCCTGCTTCCCCCCTGCCCCCGAACAAGCACTCTGTGCTGTTTCTCCTCTCAGCTCAGAAACTGTGGTGAGATTTGCAGGGCTGCCTCACCCTACCATACTCCTTCATGTGGTAGCTTTCAAAACCCAAAAAAGGTCATTGGGCTGCTTCTTGTTGGACTTCGTGTTATTTTCACACACATCTTGTCTTAATACCTGAACTGTGAGTAGTGTGATGGGTCTGTCTTCGTTCTGTTTGAATGTTGTCTTAACACAGAAGGTCAGGCCGACATTCTGCTGACTGCCTCGGTGGGGACTACCCCATGGGAACACAACAGAGAGGGAAGGGTTGGAAGGGGATACACCCAAAACACTTTTCGTGCTGCTCCAAGTGCTGCCCACGCTAGCTGTTTCTGCCCTGTTGAAGCTTTTAGGCTCTTCCTTTCTGTTTTAAGCTGGACTCTGACAAAAGACATCGTGCTTAAATATTAGGCTAAAGAAAGTCTTCCTGAGTTCTGTTTGAATGCAGATCAATTTGGAATCTTTTCCCTATTGCTTGTTTTTGGCTGACCTAAGGAAGTTCTGGGTATGTGTGGATTAAAATCAAGATATACTAGCTTGCTACACAGTTTTCTCTTTGTAGAACTGTCTAGGAGAGATAATCAGTGTTTCTTATTTCAGGATACCGCTGATCTTACCAGGGTAACTGTGTTTTGATGTACAGTGCTCCAATTTTCCTGTGTCTTGCAGAAACATGGGACTGCACAGTTGTATTCAGTACTGAAGTACTTCTCTGTTATGTCTGTTCTGAGCTGTTCTTTCTTGTTTCCGTTCATTTTCCCTTCCATTTCCTACTTGTTTGTTTCGAGTTATTTCTGGTGCTACATCTAAATCTTAACATCTCCTGCTTCTGCATGCTTGTCTCCCTCATTTTTACCATAATCCTGACCATGAGCTGTCACTTTCCTCTGGGCATAGATTTGAAAGCATCTCCGTTCAGTGTTTAAATGCATGAAGTTCTGTTAGAATAAGGCAATTAACAGTTCAAGAGCAATGCAACATTACCAAACATCAATGGCATTGTTGCAAAGAGAGGTGGAGTTGTATGGGAGGCAAACAACTGCAGCAACTCTGTGCATGTGTCTGAAATGCAACCCTGGTTTGTAGCTGTACTGAACTAAGGCAGATACTTTGGTATTAACTTTCATTTCTGTCTGTTCTAGTATCACCTAACAGTAGCGGTATTTCTGAAACTATGTTTTCCTCTTACCTAATGTTGCTTCTTTATAACGAAAGTCAAGCCTCAAGATGTAAAGAAGCATCCTGGTAGCAGTGAAATAAAATTGCTGTGAAGATGGTAGTAAGATGATTTAAGTCAGAACTCTCGTGGAGTCAATAATCAGTAACTGGAACATGGAGCTTCCTTTTTTTGTGAGATAAAGTTAATTCCATTTGAAAAGATACTTAAGGTGACATGAATTGAATTATTCAAACTGGCCTTCTCAGCATTAACTCTAGGTTAATATCTCGTGATGCCTCTGGTTTCATTATAGGAGTTTTAAGTACATAACTTTTTATAATAAATTCAATACCTAGAAGCTGAACTGAAATTGGTTTACCTTCTACCAACCCATAAAAAGAAGCATTAATTGTAAAGTGAATATTAAAGTGGTCACTAAAGTTGACTCAGACAGATTCAAAGAGATAGCACTTGTGTAAAGGAAGAGCTCTACTGAAAAATAGGCTTCTGCCTTGCTGTTAATAGAAAATACCATTCATATTAAAATGTAGTTAAAGCTTTTCTATCAAAAATGATTTTTGGATGTTCTCTCTGCAGCTCCCAAATGTTCAGTCTTTGCCATTTTCAGAAGCTTTACACAGACATGTAAAGAAAATTGCCCTTGTTCTAGGTAATCAGGTCTGACCTAGTTTGTATACTTGCTGCTTCACTGCCATCTCAAACAGTGGCAAGAATCCAGTTTGCTTTGGCAAGTCTCTGGCTGATGAATCTGTAGATGTTCTGCCGTGTAGGGTAGGACTTGAGTCACGAAAGTTGGATGGGTGGCTGAGTTTCTGCAGAACTGGGGTTCTTGAGCTATATCACCTTAAATAAGGGTAATAGCTGTAGTCTCAGCACTGCTTATTAATGTTAATCTTTGAATTTACAAGTGCAGCTGGCAGCTATTGTTGCTTATTTGTGGAAGATTACGAACACATCTGCTAATTCCCTTGGTTCACAAAGATTCTTGGGTTGTGTCTGTGAAGCTTCAGTTCTTCATCCCTATGGGGAAAAAGCACCAATATGGGGTAGAATTATAGACAGAAAGGAATATGAAGAATTTGTTTCCAGTGGTATCATCTCCCTTTTTCCTTTGCATTATGTTGTTTGCCTCCCGTTTGGGGTCTGCCAGTGGCCCTCATCAGGAACAAAGTGCTGTTCTATTCTAAGCATTAAGGCAAACATCCTGAGGGACCTGGTCTGCTTTGGACATATCATAAAATCTTCAAAAAATTGACTTTTGGGGAGCCTAATTTTTTATATATTTTTTTAACTTTTTTTCCTAATTTTACTATTTCTCTGGGATCGCTTCTTCATCTTAAAAAATAACGAATGCAGTTGTGTCATTTCACAGTGGAAGTCCAAAGGAAGCCTTTTGCTTCAAGAACTAGAAAGCCTTGCTTTCTTTTCATGTCAGTGACTAAGATTCTTTTCTGTATCATTTTCTCTCTTTTTTGCCTTAATAAGGCTGGTTCCATATTAAATCTTCAAACATTGATTATTTGATTTATCATTTTTTTCCTTTGAAAAAGATACTGAAACACATCAATCTTTGGAAGCCTTTCCTTTCTGATTGTCACCAAACTTTCCCATTTCTCTTTTTTTCATCACAGGTCACCTTTAAACACATTCTTAGCTTGCTTAAAGACAACAAAATCCCACATATGCAAAGGGTTTTGAATGTTATAAGGTAAACCTGCATGATAGAATTGACTTTGTCTGTTTACCCAGCTGTACAGGAACAATGGATGAGCCCATCTGAAAGATACTTGAGAACGGGGATAATAAATAAAGAACTAATTTGACTAGGGACCCAAGGGTATTGGAATAATTTTACAAGGCCAGACAGAGACAGTTTTAGCATGAGTAACTGTCGGGAATAGCCTTGCCTTACCTGTGTTACTTTCTGCAAATCCTCTGATCTCTCTCTGTGCCTTTTCTTATCTGTAAAAATGAGATAATGTTTTTGTCCTCATTCTTTCTGTTTTTTACTGAAAGTGTCAGGTTTTTGGGTGCTTCTTCCAGTGTGTTCAAAGTGATTAGCAGTGATATTTCAAACAGAGGGTGATCTGGAATAGACTACCTTGTAATAGCATAAAGAAAAATAATGGTTTTTTACTTTTACCTCTAAGTTACTAGGTCACAGTTAATTTACCTGTCTTTTCTAAGGAAATACTAACACTGAACAGCCATACAGGTGAATATAAATATCTAAGTGAAAAGGAAACATCAATATGGAAGTACCTGTGTATTGCTATCATTCACAATACAGTTCCACCTGCACTCAATCCACCTGAACAGGAGTCACAGTAGTACCATTCAGCTCATCCAGTCTCCTTGCTGGGTGTGAATGATGCTGTATTCCTGGTGATAAGCACTTCACTCACCACTTAACTGAGATCTGTGCCACTTCACCATTTCTTTGTTCTACGGTCTTTAATCAGCCTTGTCTCTAGTCTCTTTAAGATATTTTGATTTTCCTTTTCTTTTCTTTGAAGATGCCTCTTTCAGTTTCATCCACTTTGCTTTAAAAACTGTCGCTCCTGTGGAAGTCTTTTCTTTGGGCGAACACTCCTCTCTGGTATGTGTTTTGCTGTTGGGCAATAAATCTGGAAACAAGAGAGTGTCTTCCTTCCCATTCTCCAAGACCTAAACATCCTCTTGCCTCTGTAGGCTTCTGATGATATTGTTAGTCTTGTGAAATGATATCTCTGGATTTATATGAGGATTTAAGAAATCTGTAGCAGGACTGCCTGCTACAAGAGAAGCGCTTTACAAGCTCTTAGATCTGATGTTGCAATTTCTCCCCTATAACATTGTAGTGGCTCTTGGGAGAGTGCATTGTGGCTATACTGACCAGCTTCCTCTCCCTCTGAAGTAGGAATAAGGCTTTCTTCAGTGGATTCAAAGCTGCATAAGAATGCACTTGCTCTCAAAGGTTTTGTATTATGCTACAGGCCTCGAGGAAGAAAACTTCTGTCCTTCACTTTGCAGAGTTACCTGTTTACCTGCCATTCATTAAGAGTGTAAGCATCTCAGCTGCTTATCCATATGCTGGCACTACTTTTGTATAGTCCATTTGACCTGTGCACATGCGCTTTGGTTCAGTGGTATTTGCTCTTTTTCAAAAGTTGAGGCTTTTGAAAATCAGTTTCTCTTATACTTACAACCTTGACTCACCAGTTTGTGTTTCCTGGAATTCTCTGATTCCTCTAAATGTGACATGTATGTTGTGATTAGTATTACATTCCTGGAGTTCCTGACTTGTTGAAAAGCAGTGCTGGTGACTTTCAAAGCCCACCACCTGAACCAGGAACCTAAAGTAATTTTGAAGGTGGTCTTGGTGACGCTTAGACCAGATAACTAGCAGAATTTCCTTCCAACCTGGACTTTTCTGTGACTCTCTTCTGTGTTTTCTCTTCACTAGTCTGTCAAGAGGGTTGTCATCCTGTAAGAATGTGTCAAAAAAAAAAAGAAAAAAGAAGGTGAAAATGCTTCTGGACCAGTAGCAATAGTCCATCAACTGGACTCTTATTTCTTAAAGTGGAAATGATTAGAGTTGCCATTTCTTGCTGTTGAAATGAATAGAGTTTATAGGCTGATCTAGGACTTCATAATCTAAATACCTTTATTCATCACTGTAGATTACAGATAGCGTGATATAAGTGATTGCTGTATTGAAAGATAAATTGCTTGCCATCTCTTGCCTGCAAAGCACACATTTTTGTGTGTTGATCAGGTTGTTTAATTAGAAGTGTCTTTATTTAATGAAAGCCAGGTGATTATCAGTTCAGGGCACTATGGGTTGGTCTTTGTATGGCAGAAAGATTTTTCATGAGAGCCAAGGGTGTAATTTTCTTTCAGCTAAGAAGGTGGGAATTCGTTATCTGTCTGTACCAGGATGATTGCCTGCAGAAATATCTCTTTGAGTTAGTTCTGAATACCCTAAGATTTAGCTTGAGTCTTTCATTATGAGCTGCAAAAAAGTTCAGACTGAAAGTTTTTCTGATGCACAGCTTGCCATTTGAAATTTGTAAGGACTCTCCTCTTGGGATTTAATCCACCACAGGACAAGTTTGTAAAGTTCTTGAGACAGCTGGACTCATCTCTCTATCTAAACAGAATGTAACTGGTGAGGTGACATCAGCACAGGCTACATACATGTTGCATGTGATTATGGTTTATAGCAGCTTGATTACCTGTGATCCAATGAATGCATGAAATATCATTGCATAACAATTTTTGATTGCCATTTCTTCATGGCAGATGCCAAAATATGTCTGACGTGTCTCGCTTTGATTTATAGTAATATACACTTCTCCTCATATTGGAAATTTGCTCTTAAAATTTCTGAGTTTGTAGTGTGGGTTGAAAAAGACCACATCTCTCCTCCCAGGTAACAAGTGAAAAGGACAAAAGGAAATGGCCTCAAGTTGCACCAGGGCAGGTTTAAGTCAGATATAAGGGAAATTTTCTTCACTGAAGTGGGGGCAGTCATTGTAACAGGCTGTTCGGGGAAGTGGTGAAGTCACCATCCCTGGAAGTGTATAGAAGGTGCGTAGATGTGGCACTTGAGACATGATTTAGTGGTGAGTGTGGCAGGGCTGGGTTAATGGTTGGCTCAATGAGGTCTTTTCCAACCTAGAGAGTTCTGTGATTCTAAGTAAGAACCTTGGTCCCTTCTGTGGTGAGGTCAAGGACCCACTCTTGCAGGCTGTGACTTTTAAACGTCAGCAGTAGTGCTTTTACTCACAATCATCTTTTGAGTAAGGAACCATTTATGGTCATGGTTACAGAAAATGGGACTGAAAATTTTAATGGAGAACTTGTCTGATTAAGTGAGCTCATGAAACTGCAAAGGAAGTACAGCCTGTGAGCAACTGAAGTCACTCCTGGATTTCAAGTGACAGCTCTGGAGACCACTTTTCTTCCTGAGATCCATACATTCACCATGTAAAGCACAACACTCCACTGTTAGTGCATCTTCTTGTCTGAAGTCTACTTTTTGAATACTTATCCTTCAGTTCTCATTCAGCTAGGAGCTCTGGGATTCCTTGTCATTTGTGGTTTTGGAGTGTTTGATACTGTCCCTTGTAATGTGTATGCACAGTTAGGGATGGGGTTGAAGGAGACAGTTATTTTTATCTATAACTTCTGCATTAAGCGTGAGTATAGTTCCTTGGAGTCCGTGGAGATTCTGAGGTTGAGAGGAACAGAGGACCTGGGATGCAGAGTGTTGTTCTGGTATCAGCATACATATGCAAGGACTTGCTTCTGACCAGCACTGCCAGTGCAAAAAATCCTCCTATGTTCCTGGGTGCATGTGCAAACATCATGTGAATGTATGGGCAGACTGATTTGTAAGTAACCTCTTTTTTTGCAAACCCATGTGTAGGACCTATTGAAGACACAAACCTATGGCTGAAACACCTGCAAAAGTTCAGCGTTCTTACTTGAATTGATAGACACGTAAGCAAGCTTTGAATGTAGTACTGTCTCTGGTTGTGAAATGACATTGTTTTCTCCTTTTTCTAAATCTTTACACAGAAGTAAGTCCCAGTTTTATCTGTCTCTCTGTCTGTATATCTATCTCTTTATTTTTAACTTGAACATGCTGGTTAATCAACTGATGTCAGCCTTTTGAAACATTATCTTAGGTCCTTACTGTAGGTTCCAAAGCTTCAGGTAAAATCAGAGCCAGGCCTATGTCTGGAGGCAGTCCTTTTTTACTTGCAGAAATGAGAGTTCAGACACACATTCATAAAGTTCTTTAAATATTTAGACCCTTGTTTTTAATTTTTTCCATGGGAATGTCATTAAAGGAACATGACAAGTTTTGATTAATATTTTTCATTACTTGTGCTGACTAAGAGAATTCTCCCTGCAAGGGTGCTCTTGCGACTGCTGCTATGGTCTACCAGGTAGGTGAGGGCTGGTGAGCAGATGAATTGGGATCTAATTCTGTTCTGTTACTGTGTTGCCATCAAGTTATTTAATTGCTTTGTGGATTAGTTTGTTCCTCTTTAAATAGGAGATGATGCCCAGTGCTTGTTAGAGCATGCAAGCTCAGTGAATTTGAAATGCTGTGTAAATGCAAAGTTGAATTGTAGGTCTAGTTATAAGGTAC
Source organism: Sclerurus mexicanus (assembly GCA_013396755.1). Taxonomy (NCBI): domain Eukaryota; kingdom Metazoa; phylum Chordata; class Aves; order Passeriformes; family Furnariidae; genus Sclerurus; species Sclerurus mexicanus. The sequence goes on from VWZF01001134.1 coordinate 30,548, forward strand.
TGTAAGCTGAGCTCAGTTGGTCTGGGACTTCTCCATACATAGGTTAGTTCTTACAAAAAGGACATGACAAGAGTGAAAGTGTGATGCACCTGCAGAAAGTTACCCAAATTCAGCAGATGCCTCAGTTTGGATGAATCTAGCATCTTCTTTCTGAAGTCCTCATTTGTTTTTGTGGGTTTTTAAAATATTAAGGTATTTAGTTTACTTCTTTATGAGTGATTAGATGGCATCATCTGTAATATGATCAACACTGAACAAGAAGTGTACAACTCTAAGTAATAAGTAGGACCATGTTTAATAGTACTACTTATTACCAATACCTACTTGCTGTTCTGGCTCATTGATTTTCAGAAATACCATTAAGGCTCTTTGCATGTTAAACAAATCCCTTCTGTTAAAATTAGTAAATATTTTAAGTATTCATTTTAATTTGTCTTCAACCTTCTGAACCCATACGTCTACACTTCTCTGTGGGAACAAATTCCAGATAGCAGGCTGCCAAACAGACCTGGCAAAACCAGGAATGTTCATTATGCCCTGTCCACCTTTTTTTTTCCCTAATAGAAGAAAGTAAAAAGTTTGAAATAAGAGATTAATACTTCTTTCATAATAAACTAGAAATAGGGAGTTTTAGAACATCATGGAAATAGTTTGAAATGTCAGAAACATGGTAAAAGGGAGGGGGGCTGGTCATTTTTTAAATGATCAAAAGCCCAGGAGAGATCTTTGCTTACCTTTGGTGAAATCACCAATTTTTTTCCCTCTGTTTTAGTGATTAAATCTCTCCATATCATGGTTTGATTGACAGGATGACTTGAGTGAGAGCTAAAGTGGGGCTTGCCAGCCATCCTAGTAGAGCTGTTTCACAGTGGTAGGGGAACGAAGAAAAGAGTGCATCCTACACCATCTGGGAGCAAATAAGGCTCAGTAGTTTGGGTGGCAGATGCTGCCCATTGTAGGAAACATCCTCACTGTCTGTGCCAGCGAATGTGAACCAGTGTAAGTCCAGGAAGTTGTGGGTACATGTGACAGCCCCTCTGGGAGCAGGACGCCACTGTGCTCTCAGTGCCTTCAGTAAGGCAGGCACGGAGCTGGGAGCTGCTGCTGCCAGCACAACCACCACTGGGTTGGGGTCGGGAGAATTTCCTCTCTGTGGTGATCATATTCAAGTAATGAAGATTTAGACACCCTTAACAGAAAGCTGTTCCTCCCAGAAACTGGTCCTCACAGTTACAGTTTTTACATGTATTTATCTCTTTTCACAAAGGGGCAATTAAACTCCCATAAGTCTGCCAAATTTATTACATTCTGTCTACCTAAATATTTCCTGTCATTTCAGTTGAATGTGGCATTTTCCGGTTCTTTTTATCTTGCAACTGCTTAACTGTCACACGTACTCTCTGAGCTGGCTAAATGTCGAGGGTGGAATAAATTATTAGTCACATACTGTTATTTGTACAACTGCACTATTTGGATTGGGGACCAATATCCTCTTATATTAGGTAGGCATCTGAATTTGAATCTGAATGATGGTCACTGTTCCAAAGAAGTCACAATGTCGATGTGTTGAAGCGTTTTTTTAAAAATCAGTTGGAGATGAAAGCTGCTTTGAAGATAAATGCAGGATGATTAAATTAAGTATTACTTACTGATATATATTTCTTGCATAAATTTGATTTTCTATTTACATTGCTTCCTGAAAATGCCATTGTTAATAGAGTTCTGACATCTTATTTCCCTTATTGCTGTCTCAGTAGCATTTTATTTCTGATGCTTTAATAACTCAATGTAGACTGAAAGGATAAAACTGAAGGAATTGACTGAACTAATTAGACCCTGATTTGTCTGGCTGTCCAGTGCCTGACAAACGTGTCTTTGACATAAACAGAATAAAACATTTTTGCCATTAGCCCCTTACAAATAGCTATTTTGGCAGATCTTTGAAACTATTTAATTCTTGGGGCATATTGTGTAGGATTTTTCTTTTGCCATTGTGACTCTTCCTTCATGTCTGTGTTGAAGTAGAGTCATATTTAGTAGCTTCACAAAAACTCAAAAGCAGTTAGTGCAGTTATCACCCTAACAAACTGAGTATTTCTGAGAAAGTGGAAATGTTCCCATTTCAATTTCTGGTTAATGACACACTTGAGTATGGGATCTGAAATGTCAGTCTTTGTATTTTCAAACCTGTAGAAAGTTGAATAAAGCTTATATGTAAGAGCAATCAAGTCTGATAGCAGTAGGCTAAATATCAGTTTCTGAAAATAAATTTTATATGAATCTATTCTCCAGACAATTTGACTTTTAAATGTTTAAAAATGTGACATCTTTATATAAGTGAATATAGATTGAGGCAGGAGCTATAAAAACTTGAAGTTTCCATGCATCACCTACTTTTCACTATCACCTGTTAAACAGCACAACTAGATACAATGCAGCTTTACTACCTTCCATTGCAGTAATTTACTGCCCTTCTGACCTATAAACAGATAACCATTAGCATGACTTGATACTGTTAGATGTTTGGATACATTCTCAGAGGTAATTCACGGTTTTAAATATTGTATGTATGAAGGGTTTTATAACCCGGCATTTGGAAGACGGCAGCATTACATTTCCTTGAGCAGTGTTCTGGGAGTAATGATTTGTCGCTGCAGCCCTGCTACAGGGCTTCCTGAGCGACTGTCCTCTCTTCTCACCTCCTCCTGGAATGCTGTATCCTTATGTGAGAACCATTGAAAAATTCATTAAGCACCTTCCCCTTTGTCATTGCTTTCTTGGAGGGTGACTTCAGTGCAATCTGCATGCAGAAAGTTTTTGGTGACCTCAGTTATTGATTTACACTTGTAACTTGGTTGCAGGAAGGGGGGAATGCTCCATTAGAGAATTTGGGAGTCAATGTATGTGGGTTCCTGTCCTGCATCTGATACTGACTCACTCTTTGACCTTTGGATAATTACTTCAGCTTTCTGTGCCTAAGTCCACTATTTGTACAGTGAGGTCAACAGGGCTTCCCACCAGCGCTTGTAAAGCTTTTCAAGTTCTGTGCTTGAAAACCACAGGAACAAAGCACTGTCATGATTCATAATGGCATTACCCCTTTGCACCAAAGCGCTCTATTGAAATAGGAACAGTTGGGCAGGGGTAAGAGTGGTGAATCAAGTCTGTTATCTTCTTTCTATTTTTGAGATAAAAAGTAGCCATAAAAAGCATTCATGCAAAATGGCAAACCATTTAAAATGCCAGCAGGGTTGTTAGTCTCATCAGATTGCTGCTTTTGAACATTGCGTTTCCTTTTGGTCAGAAATAAGTCTTAAAACCTCTGGTGAAACATGAGTTTTCACATCTCATTAAACTGAGTGTGCAGTAATATGCCTGAACTGTGCCTGTTCATGGAAGCCAAAGGATTAGCACAAGATGCTGGTGCTGGCTGGATAGTTAGCTAATTACCAGTGGTACTTGATAAAGTCCACTTCATCATTGTTCCAGTTGTTTAGAGAGGTTAGGGGCAGGGGAAGTAATCTTGAAGCATGCTGGCTGAAAGGGGTATCCACCTTGAAGAGCAATGAATGGAAGAATCTTGAGTGACTTGCTGAAGACTGTGTGTTAGTGAGACCTGAGGTGCTTAATCCTGATTTCTTTTATTAATTTAATTTTTAAAACTTGATTTAGAACATGAGAAGAGGATTCATAGTAGTCTACAAATAATTTACTTGGTAAGCCAATATAGATAAAGCAGGATTGAAAATAAGCAGAAGACCTCTGACATTTACATGAAGTTTACCAAAAGCACTCATTGTAACCTGTTTGTTACAGAAGTCATTACTTGGAGATTAACAGTAAATGGGTGAAACAGGAATATAAGACTAGAATGAGAATAAGATGAAGGGTAGAAACAGAGAAAATTGTTCAAGTGGTGGAACAGGGAGATGATGCAGGTGCACAGCTTGATGCTCACACCTGTGTATGGGCTCCGTTGATGATGTTTGTGGACCATAATAGTGTTATCTCAATAGATACTCCCAGAAGAAGACTTCATCCAGGTTATTGTTTCTTGAGAGGGTAATCTCCTCTGATAAGCATTGTGAAGATTATCTCTAAGTGCATGTAGCATTGGTAAGAAGGCTTTGTGGATATCCAGGGTTGATATCTCTTTCAAACTTGGAAAAAACTCTGTCATTTACTCTGTAAGTAAGGGTAAGTATGTGCCTTTTCTTCACAGTGGGTGTCTTGAGTTTGCCAAGTTAAGCTGCCCATCAAAGATGAGATCATTTAATTAAAAAAAGGCTTTTATGCTTTTGTGGGAAGCTGTAGAGAGAATGTGGGTAGGGAATAAAATGATTGGAAGAATGGTAGAAAGTATGCAGCACAGGTCAATGAGAGGTCCTCTGTAATGACAATAATTGTTGGGAACATTTTAAAATACATCTAGTCAGTATTAGGATTATAAAGATTTAATATCTGACAGGCAGAGATTTCCACATAGCCATAATTAGAGAGCTTGTTTAGGCAGTGGAATATCTCTGCTGAGTAGTGGATGTTGGGCTAGGGTCTGACCATGGCCCAGTTTTATGTCTTTAAGATTTTGGAGGCATGATGGGATTTGAGGTTGCAGTTATGCTGGATTACTGAGTTGAAATGAGTTTTTCATACATCAGACACGACTAGTACACACTCATAGTTTTACTGAAATATTAATAAAAAGAAGTCCTTTCATTCCTCAAACGCTCTTAAAATGTTCTTTCTAACAAGATAATAACTGTAACCTAACAATTTTATATGCATAACCTTTTGTAGGCCGTACAGCGTGTGCAAGCAGAAATGGCAGGTTGTAAAAAATTATTGTAGTTGTTTGTATTGTGCTAGTGTTTAGAAGCTCAAGCTCCATTCTTTGAGGTATAGCATGAATATTAAAGGAAGACAGAGATTTCTGGCCCACGCTGCAATTTTGCAGAAGCACAGCTTGGTGCTCACACCTCTGTGTGGGCTCTATACTGGGCAGTCAGGCACTGCAGCAAAGGAACTGCTGCTGATGGTGGTCTGTGCTGCAGGGTCCTGAACTGCCAGGGCTTCTGAACTGATGTAATAATCTAGAAGCAAATTTCAGACATTCTGGTTTATTTGTTTTACTGCAGAGGTGCTGGGAAATGGAGGGACCACAGCCATCGATCTTGGAGTCATTTAGGCAGATGGTGCACATGTAAATAAAACACAGTTCCTGTCCTGTCTGGCTTACGGTTTGGGGCACAGGCAACAGAGAAATGAAGGAAAATATGTAGTGGTGGTAGTAGAGATGTAAAGACAAGTGTGTCCACAGAGCATATTGCCATATGAGCTTGCTGAGTGCACAGCAGTGCTCTGTGCCTGCCTCGCTGTTATCTTCTAGCAGTAGTAACCAACAGTTGTTGTTAGCCCTAGCAGGGCTTGCTATTCTGATTACAATCTTGCTTTTTTCCCCCCCTCAGCTTGGATTCCCATGTAATTTTAGCAGTATTCTTATGGAGAACTGTTAGAGCAAGATAGGAAGCGAATGTTTTATGGCAGCTCAAATCTGTGCTGGCTTAAAGCGTTCTCTTTTAACCTGAGTGCCTAGTGCTATATTTGTGGCAATCAAGAAAGCAGGAAATGATGATGCTTTGTTGCAGAGTTAATGAAGAAGATTTCAGTGTGTGCAAACCCTTGGTTGCAGTTAGGCCAGTGATCAGAAGGTACTTATTTTCCTGTCTTTCAAGGCATTCTTGTGAGAGCATTTTCCGTATGTGGCAGATGAGGCACAGAGGAGGGGGCCTGTGGGAGATCACATGCCAGGTCACTGGTGAAGAGAAAGGATCTTTATTTGTTGTTTGTTATCAGAAATTAATTACTTAAGGACATGGTTGTGCCCTGCTTTGGTCAGGTACCTGAGCCTGCTCTGAACAGGCTGATATATTGTATGGCATAGTGGTATTAGCTCAGCTCCCAGAAGCAGTAGAGCTGCATAAGTAATTAGTTCTTCTCAGCAAGCTTAATTAGCAGGCTCAAGCAGATACTGCACTGACATGGATACTTAACTTCTGGTTCCTGAGCCAGCTTAAGTATGTGTGCAAGACCCAAGCGCTGTGCAGTGTGGACTTAAAGTTTTGCCATCTTTGCTTTATTTCATTTACAAAACAGACCTTGAATCTCCTTTTAAACTCCTTTCCTCAAACTTTTGCTACAGCCAGTGCATTTGGAGGTCCTTTGTGTCCGTGGGAATAAGAACTGCTTTAAACAAGACCCGCACGTCTGATTAGAGAATATTCTTTTTGAATAAAATCCATTGGTTAATTATTCAAACAATTTTTTGTTGCCTTTATTACTTTTTTAAAAAAATCCCATTTCAGTCATCTTTTTAGGCAGGAGGTGATTTATAGAAAATGATCTTAGTGTTTATTTGAACATCCAAATGCAATAAATCTGCTCAGTATTTCAATAGCATGCTTATTAATAGAACACATTATTCTGTTCAATATTGCATTGTCTTTAAAATTTAGCAGAGCATTAGTAGTAATGAAACTAGCTTAAATCAATATATCCCTGCTACGAAACCATCTGTGTGAGGAAGAAAATTCAAAAATTTGCCTTTAGCACAATAGCTAGGTGATAGGTTCATAAAAAGATCTAAAAGAAAGAGTTTCAGGGAACTTTTAGTTTCTAATTTAGGATGTGTGCAGATCACAATGCATTAGCATTAATTTTAATAGAAATCTTTTCAGAACTAAAAAAAAAATTCCCAGAAAATGCTTCGATTGCTGAGAATGAAATGTTGATCTCACTGTCAATAATGAAAAAGCTCCAACTCATTGGAGTAGGCTTTCTAACTACACCACATGCAATGACTAAATTGAGTATTGTGAATACAGTCCAGAAAATATCACAGATATTTTTCTATTCAGTTGCAGAAATTGTGTGAAAAAACAAGTGCGCAAAGAAAAACTAAAATTAGATTTAACATTCTCAGCTTGGCAATCGCACGCTTCCATTAAATGTATGGGCCAGAATTTTTATACTTAGATGTCTAAAATTAAACCCCTGAATAAAAGACCTGATTGTAGAAAGTGCTTAAGCACAGTGTTTGTAGAGAGATGCGTGCCCTAGTTCTGATAGTTTAATTTTAGTTTTCTTGGTGGTTACTGTCAGTTTGTTTAACTCAGTGTTGCCACAGAACATCTCATTCCCTTGACTTAAAACTAGTTGAGTTGCAGGGAGTACAGGGACATGCCCTGCCCAATGTGCCCTTATAGCACAGCACCTCAGGTCGGTGGAACCTCCTCGGTGTGAACGTGGACCTGTGTCTTACCACTGAGTATTTACAGGTAAGGAAGCAGAGAGACAAACATTTAAAGCCAGACCACTAGTTCCTTCGAAAAACCTCTCAAAATGTGAAGTAACTTGGTATTGCTGTGGGGAAAGCTGCCTGGTTTCCACTTTTGAGAACCAGGCTATGATTCTACACAAGGCGTTTCTCCACATTCTAAAAGGTAATTTGGGTTTGCATCTCAGTAGAGGGTTTGCTAAGAATGCTCCCATATTGAACACTTAGTGACTTTTAATGCAGTTTTTATTGTGTATTGACCACAGTTTTCTGCATTGATTTTGGCTTGCTTAAATCCTCAAAAAATACCCACTGCCCCTCCAAAATTCAAATCCAAGCACAACAACCCGCACCAAAAACCCCAACCAAATCTTCCAAAAACCCTCTCCCAAAACTTCAGAGATATTGTGGAGGAAGCAGTTTGTCCCTCTGTCATACTCCACCCGCGGAGCTGAAGATCTTCAGCAAACATTGTCACAGCACTTTCATGAGGGTAAGTAGTAAAGTGTTGCAGGTGGGTATCTTGAGTCATGGGTACGTTGAGTGATTTACTGTTGAGATATCAGTGGAAGAGACAGATGAGTGACAGCATTCCTGCTCATGAACTTGCTAGCTCTTTCCCCTTCTTAAGATGTTGAAATGTAATGAAACTTAAACACTTTTAAACAACTTCCAGATTAAATTTTAATAGGAATGAAAAATGAACAATATTCTTACAAGTAAGAAATGGTCTTCATTATTTTTTAAAGTCCGTATCATAAGGAACAGCACCATTAATAAGAGCCCTGAGTTTTTTTTATATTATGTACACTGTTCAGATAGAAATTTAACAGGGAATTTTAATGAAATGATGGCAGAAATCACATTTTTATTACATCCCTTTGCAGAATATTTCCTGTGAGACCAAGATAGAGAGAGGCCAAAATTAATGGCTTTTCATAGGAACTGAGTGATAAGTTATGGAAAGCTTATAGAGATAATAATTTTAGGCTGCTGTTTGGATAGCTAAACAGCCTTATGGAGAATTGCTGCTTAATAGACATATCATGGGAATTAAAGACATTTGGATGTTAATTTGTATACTTATTTTTGGTATAGGACCACAAAGAGAAATTCATTTTACGGATACTTTGCTTGCTGCTCTGTAGAGAGAGGGAAAGAATTCACTTATCGGAGAGTTCCTGTCACTCGACCACTTAAGAGAACATGGAGAGTTGTCAAGGGGCTGCCTCTCTCTTCCTTTTTCTCCCCTCTTGTGGTTTTTAGTTTGAACCGTAAGAGAGCATGATAAGATCTTGCCATGGTTTTGTTCTCATTAAAAATTAAAGAAATTGTTATTTTGGGAAATGAAAGTTATGTTTAGGGAAAATAAGCACCAAAATATTTATGAAAATCTAAGCAATCTAGCATATTATGTTGACTTAGAGTTGAGTTTGTATTGCCCACTTGGCAAATATATTTTGCCATATTGCTGTACAACTATGATAATAAATGAACATATACTAAAGCCCCCTATCTTCTATGGCAACTGGCGTTTTAAAAGCACTTCACGTGCTTGGTTTCCTGTATTTTAAATGCAGATGTTCATCCAAGTTTTAATACCAATGGGAGGCCCTGTTCAAAACCTGCATTAGACTGAAGCACAAGGTGGCAATAAACTTAATTCGGGCTTTTATCTTTCTTGGTTCCACCTCAAAGCTTTTAAATATTGCAGTTCTGAAGTGCGAATTTCTTTTGTGTTAGTCATTTCTGCGAACACCTGCGAGCGGCTGGGTTTAATTGGCCTACAGCTGGCACTGCCTGCGTGTGCAGGGGCTGGGGGAGGCACTCCTGATCGGCTGCCTTCACGGCGGGCATCATTATCTCCTCTCCTTCCTTTTCAGCTCCCTTTCTTTTCTTTTTTGATTTTCTTTTTTTTTTTTTTTTTTGTCTTATGTTCAGGTTAGAAAGGTTTAGGGATTAGGGACTGAAAATAGAAGGGGCTCCAGCGAGATTTGATGCCTCGTGGATGAACTAATTTCAGCAAATGTATCTGCATACATCAACACCTTATTGAATGAGTCAAGCGTGGATTTGCTAATCTTGTTAGTCAATTTGCAATACTTCTGTAGCTTTCATAGAGGTGACTGTGCCAAGGGCCAGGGAGGCTGAAGTGCACAGCAGTGACAGCAGCGTAGAAGGGAGTAAAGATTTTAAAAGTCCCTTCTCCCCATCAGCTGTTAGCAGTGTAATGGAAGGTGTTGCCCTGTGTTTGGTCAAACACAACGAGTACAGGTTTGTGTATGGATATTTTTTATGAGGTGGCTTTGCTTCAGTCATCAGTGATCTCGTTTGCATCAAGGCTTGCTCGATCTCAGTAACTCAGTTTAGATTAGCAATCTTTTTGTTTTCCTGAGTGTCTTCTGCATGTCTACAGCTTTGAAATAGCTACAAGAAAATACTGCGGAGTGCTTGTTTAGGAAGTATGCATTTAAGAGGAAATAAATAGTTCTTTACCAGTTGCTGCTTTGTAATAGATTAGTATGTTGTTCTGCAAAGCTTCCCTGGGCTTTGCAGATGAGATTGAATTATACAACCTTCAACTGAAAAGGAACGAGGGAAGGGAAAATCGCAGCCAAATCACTTGAACTAAGCCAGAATGTCCTAAAGGTCATATTTCCCAGTGCTAAGAAGGAGAAAATAGTCTTTATATGGAATATTTTATTCACAACAGGAGGAAAACTGAAGCCTTCTAAGTCTAAATTGAAAGCTGTGAACATCTGCAAGCCTATAAATACACCTTTTGGGTTATAATAGACCTTGTAGTCTTGTGGGTCCCTTACAAATGGATTGTAATTTGGAGAATTGTGTGGTTTGTGAATCCTGTGAGTTTGCTGCATCCTCTGGTGCCAGGTGTGTTTCCATTAGGCATTCATTGTACATGGCCTGCAAGGGCCTTTCATGCCACTGTGTTGTGAATCCTCTGAGCTTTGTAGCTACCACGTGAGACTTACTCTAGAACAAAAAGTCTGCTTAAGTGGGCATGAAAACTAAGGAAATGCCTCTTCACTTCCCTATCAAAAAAGCTCATATGTTACTCTAGCTAAATATCTCCTTTTACATGGGCCACAATCTTGTTGGTGATTGACTTCATTCCAGCAAAAGGCATGCAAGTCTTTGTTTTTGAACAAGTGGAATTTCAAAAACTAAGAGCATGCTAGGTACAAAGTGACTCCTGGAGAAATAAGGTCAATTAGTAACCTCTCCTAGCTTTAGTCCTCTTTTTTTTCTGCTGCTTTTTTTTCTGGGATCTCATTCCTGGTGCCTATGCCAAGCTTGTTGCTTCCCCTTAATATGTTTCTCTGTGCAGATGGATACTTTAATGAAATATTGTTCTAAGGAGACCATCACTGCTAAGCAGAAAAACGTTGCACACTGGAAGAACAAAAGGGTAACTACTTTGGGACTGAGTCTGTATTGGTTACTCTGTTCAAATACATGGACAGTACTGGTGAGATAACTTAGGTTGGGGAGAGTGTAGTGCAGGGATGCATTTTTCAGTCTGACTTTGGTGTAATGTCTTTGATCCTTCAGGTTTTCCATTAAACACATTCGAGGTGACTGACTGCGTGCCTGAAAAAGTGTAGCTGCACCTTCCTAACTTCAATGCAACTTGTTCTAAGTTTCTTATTTGTGTTACCCAATTGTGTTTAATTGGAATACATTAATATAGCAGACACCTTGCCTTCGCCTAACCAGATTTAGGGCTGAGAATGAGTGGAAAGGTCTTATCTTAATGAAAATGAATTTTCTTCTGTCTGAACAATAATGCAATAAAATGATCAACCTTCTTTTTTTAAGCTGTTAATTGCCTGCATGTGTAATGCTACCTGGTGACATTTCTAGCAGTGCTGTGCGAGGGCCCTGCTGTTGGTCAGAGATTTTCAGAGAGCGCTGAAAGATAACATTATTAGTAACAATTAAGACAAATGTTTCTTTTGTGGCTTGAGAAGGCTCATTTAGCAAAATCTCTCAAAGGCAAGGCACCGAATGTTTACAGGGTTTTATTTATTTTGTAGGGAGGTAAATTGCTTAAAGGAGGGGAGGGACATCAGACTGCAGTCAAAGGCATTCCAGTAGTGGTACCAGTACAGGCTGAGTGTGGAGTGGTGGAATGTGAATTTCATATACAGTAAAGGGTGAGAAAGAGCTACCTCAAATATTCTTCTTACAGTAACTGAATACTTTAGTTCCTGAATTAATTAATCAAAGGCCCTAGACTGCAATGTCATTATGAATAGTCAGAACATTTTCAGCTTGGTGTTTGGCTCATCAGTCTGGCAGGCACTGAACTCTGTCAATCCCTATTGAAGTTGTGCCAGTCTTCTTAGATGAAGCTGATTGATGTGAGCCCTTTCCTCACCATTTATTTGGACAGCCAGACTGTGTGTGACTAAATTCTTGGCCATCACAGACATTCAGATGAATTCATTTTGATTAGTTCTCGTTGAGACTTTGGGGAAACATGAAGACTGAATTGCCGTTCTTTACCTCCCTTGCCCTGTGTCATTCTCAAGCTCTTCCCTTGTCCATCCACAAGCATTGTGCTCATGCACATGTGCATGTGAATACACATGCACACATTTCTGTTGCTAGGCATTAATCCATGGGTCCAGGCAGAGTTCAAGAGCTTTTTTTATACTAATTGTCTTTTACCAAACTATTTCTCTTCCCTGTACAACACGATATTGGAAAATCGTGCTGTTTTCTCAGTTGCAGCATTTTAATGCTTGCTCTGTCTTCAGCAAGTTGCTTTGCTTTTTTCTGCTATCTGGGACAAATTTAGTGTAAATTAAATGACCAGTTCATTTTTTGCGCTCCATAGGCTGCAGCAAGTAATAAACAGCTTATGTAATCTCCTAATCATCAACTCAGCCAAAAAATGTCATAAAACTCTGCAGTGTACAGCACCTCGCAATGATTTTTGTAGCCTGCAGAAACCATATATTATGAATATTGTTTGATATGGTTTTTTTTATTTGAATCGTCATCATCCTCCATTTGCAGAAAAGAGAAAGACTTTCTTTTCTTATTAGATGTTCCACTTTCAATCCATATTTATTGCCTCTGTGTGTGGTTGTTAATTCTACTTGGAGATTGTTGCTTGCTTTCATTGAATGGGAAAAATGATGTAAAAATCAGAAACATTAAGGATAAAGAACTTCCCTACCCTTTCATTTTCTGCCCCTTCCCTCCCTCCTTGCCATCTCCCACCCCAAGTTTTCTGGGCTTCTCCCAGATTTCCACTTTTGGTAACTCATCTTATCCTTGCATTCTTCATCTATGTGCGTAACCAAACTTTTCATCTTCCCCTCCTTTCTCCCACTGCAGGATTTTTCTTGTTCTAGATCTTCTTTTAAATATTTTTGTCCAGCCTAAATAGCATGACAGTTGGCTTCCATTGCTTCCCATGGGAGACTTATTTTGTGGTTTGCCATCAGAAAACATTTCATAGCCCTTATTTCCCATTTCATCATTTCACACCCATTTTTAGTGTCCTGTATAACTGTTGCTTCTTATTTGGTGTTACCTGTTAGTGCATACTGTGAGGTTTTGCTTAAGTGTTTGTCATTTAGTCGGCTCACTGGTGCTGTAAATTGCCGTCTATCATTAATACATCTTAATTTTTTTATAATGGTAGTACTTTTAGAAAGCATTATAGAACAGCAGGCTCTGTTTCAGGCTCAGTGATATGAAATAGTGTTGAGCATTTCCTTCTCATACTCTTTTAGAGGTAATTTTTCAGTTTTCATGGTGCTGTCATAGATGGCAGCCGTATCTCAGCCAGTCTTCCTCAGTGCCGTGCATTGAAGAGAATTGATTTGAACAGAATGATAGATGTAGTCTGAAAGTTACTTTGGGGAAACTTCTTAGGGTGATCTTACAGTATCAGAAGGATTTTAAGCAGGTTGTATGCCTTCAGTTATTAGGGAATACTGCCTTGGGATTCTTCTGAAGGACTTCTTTGTTAGCCCTTGGCAGGGTGATTTGCTACTCCCTTACAGGTGATCCTCTGCTTTGGGAAACTGGCCCTCTTAATTCTGTTCAGTGCAGTTTTCAGTTATATTTGTAGCTTACAAATTATTTGTTTAAATATATATTCAAATAAAGTTATTTGACACATGTTTGAACTACTACTGCTGATGCTCAGTGTTCTTGACTCTGAAATTGTTGAAAGGTGAGAGCACTCAGCACCTTTCAAAAACCACTATGCTGTTGCTTTATTGTTAGATGTGTGTTTTATGTGGGCAGCAGAGACTGTCTTTTGGTGAACCTTCTTCTTTCTTTATAATTTGAGCTAAGCAATTGCTCTGTGCCATTTGATGAAATTGTAGTGAATTATGTATTTTCAGGCACAACTGTTTTGTGAAGAAAAACAATCTTTTACATTGAGCTGATAGGAGTCTGAGCTGCAGTGTGACATGGCTGGGATTCATCCAAGAGAAGTAATGCAACATGCATTGAGGGGGAAGCATAATGGGAATAGTTTCTGATCCTACCTAATGCAAGGAGGGAGGAGAGAATCCTGGCTCTCTTGTTGTGGTGCTGTTAGAGACTTACAGAGATACGGTTTATGGGTCATCATTGCCTGTGGTGCTCTTGCTGAGTACCTTAATAGAACAGTGTTTGTAAAAGGATACACGTTTAAATGCTTTAGTAAACTACAGAAAAAGATTTAAAAGGGGGAAGACGTGGGTGTTCTAACTACCTACAGCTTTGGCACCCTGTCTGCTTGTTTAATTACTGTAACACATTTGACACAGTTGAAAACTTTTGAGTTAAAATCTTTGTGTGTATTTTATATAGAATGATGTCTTTTATATTTTCTCCTCTGCATTGATCAGTCATTTTTATTTAGCCTTTATTGCTGTAATACAGCTGTTGGTTATTTTTCTTTTTTAATGCTTAGCCCTTGCCCAAGGTGCTTTAAGGGGAGGAGGAATAGATCAAAATAATAATTTTTCTTCTCCTAACATTAAGATAGGAGTTTTTAAATGACTCAAGCCAATTTATTGCAGAGTAGATTCATTGCAGATACACTCAAAATCTATCGGATTGATTGACGATGCTGTTCTATCGACATGTCTGTTCCAGAAGAGAATGTGGGATAATAGGATGAAAATTTGATGAATACCATTTTGTTTAGAGAAAATTATGTTTTGGTGCATTTAGTATATTTGTAATGTGGGAAAGACTTTGAAAGTTACCTTCAAAAGGGGACTGTAGAAAGGCTCTTCCATTGCTGATGTCAAACCTTCTGGGGATGGATGGTTTTGGCATTGCTCCAATTCCAGGGAGACTCCACTGCTGGAAAAACACAAGCAAAATACATCACTATGGGTTTTGTAGTCTGAAGGTTTAAAAAAAAACCCAGGAAACAAATCCCAGAACTTTAGTTTGAGCTTGACTTGTGTACCATTTGCATATGCTCCTTTCAAATAATAGCGAATTGGAGTTAATGGAAATGTTTGTAATTTTAGATCTCTCTTTTATAAGCAGGCAGCCTGGCTCACTCATTGCCCCTGTGAAGTGCAATGTGATACTTCTTTTCAAGTTCTTCCAATTTATGAAATTCTTTTTGTAGATTTTATGAAGTTTTTTAAATTAATGGAATTTGTGAAATCGTATGGTATAATTCCTGATAATGCATGTGAATTCCTAAAATTCACAAGGAGATAAGCTAATAGATAACTCTCACTGTTGTTTTATTGAATTGATTCTTCCATCTTTGGAGGCAAAAAGTGTTGGATGTTCTCTTTCACCTTTTCCGCGTTAGGTTTATTTTCTGCAGCATGTGTCCCCAAGTTAAAATGTGAGTTTAAAGGAGAGGCATATTCTGAGTGCAGCGAGTAAGACACAGAGAAAGGAAAAGGTTTATTTCCAATTCTGTCTTCTTTATGGTTTACGTATGGCAAAAATGAAAGGCATCTCTCAAATTAAGTCTGTTTGAGATGTTTAAGTGGGTTTTTTTGACACAGCTTGCTGACTTAATGATGCATTTCTTCTGTCCCACAAGTGTGTGGCCTGGCCTGACATCCCAGACAAAGAGATTAAATTGGCTCCAGGTTCTTTCTTCTGTATATATTGTATATGTGATGCATCAGAGGCTGGGAGATGAGTAAGGAGCAATAGTTTTCGGCTTTTCTTTGGCCATCTGTTGGGCCACTTCTAGTGTAGCCTTAATTTTAAGAGTACCTAAGCTGCAGCATTTAAACCTTGGTAAAGGGTAAGCCTGGGGTGGGAAGGAGACAGCTACAGGAGCTGTGAGGTTGTGTTAGCAGCAGAGAGCAAAACTCTTGCCCTGTTTCTCATGCATCTTCAATATGCATTCAGTAACAACCATGGCTTTGACTCTGCTCCATGTACATAAGAGAATGGAGATTTCAGGATGAAATAGAGCTCTCCAGGAAAGAACAGCTTCAAAGCATTATTTAGCCCTCCTTGTGCCCCCCTTCCAGCCATTATCATAACCTCATTTATTTTGCTCCCAACTCTGATACGGGGACTGCAGTTTTCTGTACTGAAAGGAATTATGACTATTACTTTGATTATTCTACTTGGGTACTGCCATGAGTACAGTACATGCAGGTGCCATTTTTCAGTTGGAGAATTGAATTCAGAAGTTGATATTGATGCAGTTGAACATATACAAATTTTAGTACAAAATATGAGACTCTGAGAGTTCTAGTTAGTTGCTTTTGATGAATTGAAATAATTCATATGCTCTTATTAAAAGCCCAGAGAAGAAACTGAAATGCATCTCTGTATGCATGATTCTTTTTTAAAATGAAGGCTAAGAAAATCCCAATTGATACATATAAGACATAGCTTTTTTAATTTATTGCTCAAGCATATGCAAAAAAGGCATTAATTTTCAGTAATATAAAATTCTCGATATGCAGTGCCTGGAGCTATGGTTTTGAACCTAAATTGCATGTATTTACTAAGCCATATAGCTCTGCAATGGGGAAAATAGAAGTGCATTTCAAATGTGTGCGGGGATTGCTATTACTAAAACCAGTTGTAATTCATAAGTGAGAAAAATAAAGCTTTAGATGGCAGATGAAGAGACACCTTTATTGACTCCATATGCTTGACTGCATGAGGTGTGTTCCTGAAAAGGGGAAGCAAGTGCCATATTTTAAGGAATTTCTGAAGTCAAGCATCAAGGGGTAATAGAGTTGACCTCTAATTTCAGAAATCACAGGCTAACGCTTGAGAACATTTCACTTCCAAACTTTATTTAAAGCCCTGCTTAGCACTCAGTTTTATGATAGTAAGGATTTTTGGCTGGGAGGCACATCAGTTATACTGTTACCTAGCAGACTTTTCCACTTAAACAGCAGACACCAATGGCCCCTAGGAATGAAATGCTGCTACTTCAGACTGCACAGAGGTGTGCCTGGACTTGCCTTCAGTCCTTGGTTTCACAAAAATGGTTTTACACCCTCTGTTCTTTTCTACCTTCAGCAAAGTACAGTGTAGTTGGTGGCTTTGTTTCTAAGAGGGAACTTTTTTATTCTTAAGGGTTTGCTGTCTCCTTAGTGCTGAAATATTTTAAGTGGCATTTTTCTATCTGCTGCTTCGTAGAGTGTCCATTGTCCATTGCTGCAGTGTGTTATCTAGAGGCTGTGTCTTGGAATCCTCAGTAGGCAGTTCTCAGCACGGGTGCTGCTCACCTCACAGAGGTGTTAAGGAAATACATGGCTTGAAAGTATATTTAGTGCGGAATTGATGCCACCCTGTGTTCCCTCCACCTGGAAGTATGGATTCAATATGAACACAATGTTGCTCTTTCCAAGATGATTGAACTTTTGCTTTCAGTACAGGTGTGTAAATTTTTAGTAAATGGAAAGTTAAAACTATTTATTTTCCCATTAAATGAGAACTTTCAGCACAGGGGAGGTGAAACTGTGACTTCCACCTGCTCTTAGCTTGACCGTGTTCTTGTATATCTGTTGCTTTTGGTGTGAATAGGAAAAGTTTTGTGAACATGGTAAATGCCACCAATAAGACACAGGAACACAGCTGAGCATCCCTTGACACGTTGCAAGTGATTATTAACGTAACAAACTGCCCGTCATCCTTTATAAAAAATGAAAGGAGGAATTTAAATGTGTTTTCTGTAGAGCAGTTTTCTTTAGTTTATTCATAAATATCAATTTCTCTTTTCTGAATATAGAATTTGAGCCTTATTAATACATAATGCCTAAATTTGTACAGGAGCAAAAGATTCTTTTACCATCTGGACTCTTAAAGTGGTAGGTTTAAAGATGCTCAGAAACACTGTGGATGAATAAAACTTTTATTTCAAAATGTACAACAAAGGTAAAAAATCAAATGTGGGACAAGATTTGTAGGTAGGCATAGTATTTTTTGTCAAACTAGACTGGCATGCCTGGGAAAATTAACAAGGTTCTGGGCAGCAAAACTTTTTTTGAGTTCTGAAAAGGAAACATCAGATTTCAAAGCTAAATACAACAACTTCAGAGCAATTAACAGTTTGGTTAAAATATAGTTAGGATAGTTGGAGATTTGTCTATCAAGTATATAATCCTAGGTGAGGCTTGAGGTATTCAGCATCTCCTTTACTTGAAGTCATTAATAGATGTCATATATGCTACTTAGTTTTTTTTTTCAAGTGTAATTGTCTTGTACGGATATCCAGGCTCTTACATGTTATTAGCAGTCTGCTCTCATGCCTGATAGTGCGTACAAGCTGGGATGCTGTTTATAGCCCTGCTGGTATTTGTTTCAGGTTTGGAGGAAAGGGGGTTAGTTCTACAATACAAAGTGATTAGTGGCAAAGTAAAAAAGTTTTTTCTACTGAATTAACTCCCTTGTCAAACAACACTTTTATTACAGGCAGGCTATTTGGACAATTCAAATGAACTTGAAATAGTCCTGATACTTCAACACTGCAAATTGGAGACTGAAAAATAAGAGGACAGAAGGCAGTTTTCATGCTAAGGTTCCTACCCTGCTCTACTGCTGAGGAAATGAGCTGCCGCATCTGCTGTGCTGTGACAAGATCTGGACAGGATATGTCCAGGAGACTGTGTGGGAACAGAATAAAGGCAGATGATGGAATTGTTTGAGCTGTAGGCTATCTATGCTGTCACATTTAATGGCATACGTTCAGCATCATCACAGACAATAGTGAGGCAGAACACAAGCATGTGAAGCACTGCTGTTTTTTCCCTTTTCAAAAATGAATTTCTTGTATTTATTAATTAGACTGGTGCAGAAACACTGATTTTTGCCAATATGGGTATAGCAGCAATGCCAAGAACATGGCAATTTAACCAATTTTCAGTTTAGTGCTGCTTACTCAAAGCTGAATAAAAGAAAAAACTAGAAATTAAACCAGAATTCCTGGTAGATGTTTTTGCAGCAACCTCACAGTGTGAGTGATACCAGTGTAGCTGCTTGGATTTCTCTTTACACATAAAGATTCTGTTGTTTTGGATCAGGGTTGCAGTTTTGATTTAATTTTGTTTTTTTTCCCAGTGACTTCATATTGTCATTCAGATTGATTCTAGCTATCAATTTCAGACAGATTAATTTATGAATGATTTTTTAAATATAAAAACTGTTCATAATCCTCTTAACTCTTTGGAACTCCTAACCCAGAGTAACCCTTATGTAGCAGCCTCCTCTTGGACTGTAACTTGAGCTATAGGTTTTCTGTTTCTCCAAACTTTGTGCCACTTAAGCTTTGAATTTTTTAATATCTATGTCTTGAGCAATCTGTTTGTGACTGAGATTCAGAGAGGTCCCGTGTATTCTTTGACCCCAGAGTCTTCATCTATAGAATAAGGAGAAGAGTGCTTAGTTACTGCCAGGAATATTCAGGCATAATGTATATAAATACTTCTAAAGGTTGCAAGTTCTCTCAAAATGCCTTGTATTTCTGCTGATTTCATGTTAAGTAGAAAACTGTGTGTATGTGTGGTGGTGGCAGTGGGGGGAGTTCAATCATCAGATGTCAAGTTTTGTTTTATTTTTATAATGATTTATGCAGTTGTTAATCGGCAGCTGACTCCTCAGAGGGAACTTCAGGGAGATCATGTATTTAGAAGCAATCTGGCTTCTAGTATTTTCTATCCATTGTAGTTTTCTCCCTTTGTTCTTTTGTTCTCTATTATGAAGGACATTTGCATGAAAACAAGATTTTTGTTTCTTAAGAGTTCAACTGCTCCTGCTGCTTATTCCCCACCTGGCCATAATCCTCGGTTTGTGACATCTCAATTGGTGGCTGTGCAAATGATTATGATGTCAAAGACAGGATTATGACTTCAGGTGAGAAACAAACAGCAGGAACTGGTGAACTCAGGAGAAATACACATCTAGATTTTTCTCTAACCATTTTTGTGCCAAAAGCACAAGAGAAATGCAGAGAATAGATTATGTATGCATATGAAAATAACTGATGTATAAGCAGGTTGTATCATACCAGAGTGTAACAGGACAAATCTTTTCTTTGAATTGCTTCAACTATTGTTCTCTAGTTTCATCTACAGAAAATTACAATAGTAGGGTAATATCCAAAGACAGTGTTATTAGGACATAGTTACTTGGTTTTACCATGTTACAGCTCTTGTGAGAAACTTACCCTGTTTTAGCATGAAGCCCTTAGGTTAGATGAAAACCAGAATCGGACCCAGACTGTGGACTATCAATCAATTAACCAGGGTCTCTGGTGACAAGGTGGTTTTGGAGCAGATCAAGCTGCTTTAGGATAAAATGGAAGGTTCTTGAATTTGCCTGAGTTCTTCTGCTAGGGTTTTTTTTCTCCTGTTTGATGTTGCACTTCTTTTTTGTTCTTCAGGAACCCCACTGCCCACAAAAGCTAATTCCCTAAAAGGGCTTTCACAAAATATCTCCTTTTGATAGCTCTTGTCTTCAGTTGGGAGTCCTGTGACAGTAAATGGCTTGTATGGCTCTGCAATACAATAATTTGCAACTGCCATTGGGTTGTGGGAGGAAGGTATTTGCATTAAAAGCTTTACAGGTGTGAGAATTACAGTGTAAGGAGAGAGTGTGTGTGTGTTATAACAACAGCTGATGTAACTAATACCTGAGATTATTTCTTTGCTAAGTTAGTGGTAAGTTCTGAAGAGATTGCTCCACAGAAATCTTGCCCAGGGAATCATCTTGCTTGCTCATGCTGCTGAAGTTGTTACAGCTGTGGCTGCCACTTCTGCTAGCTAACACTAAGATCATCACATTGGCAATTTTTGATAGGTAAAAGTTTTTCCCCTTCTGCATTATTTCAAGAATACCTACTTATAGATGCATTATAGTTTTCTTTTGAGGCATTTGGCTTTTTTTTAGGAGAGTGTAGTTTGTGAAATGAAATGGAAGAAACTGTGTTATCCTATAAGCATTTACTGTCCTGTGTCAGAATGACTGGGTGAAAATAGAAAGGGAAGAGTTAATGTAACAGAAATAAAGACATGGAAAATCATCTAATCCACAGTTTAGATATTTGAAGTACTCCCAGCTTCAGAGAAACCATGGGGAGTGGGTTTTTTTTGTTGTTGTTGTTTTTTTTTTTCCAAGCAGAATTGAAGTAGTTATCTTCAGCAACCCAGTAATTAAAATTAGAAAGTTGGTAACGTTTTTATTGCAGGCAATTCTAGTGGTGAGATTAACATTAGATAATCTTATCATAAAGTAACCAGGCACCCTGTGATGATCTGACACATGAGAGGCTGCACAGAGCTTCTGGTCCCCAAGGGCTATGATTGTTTTATGGTTTTATCTTATGATAACTGTGCTTTGGTTTTGCCCTTTTCTAAGAGTTTCATACGGTACACATTCCCTCCTACCCTCCCTGTAAATTTGTAATTTAACAGTACTCTAGGAAATGGCAAATCAGCATGAAACTATTAATCTTATCTCATATCATGAAACAGATGCTGATCCAAGACATCTGATTACTTTCCTTCCGATCATTATCCAGACTAAACACTCGGCTTGGGCATTTGTATCATCAACAGTTCTGTCATCAGAAGGCATAAGATATCAGAAACAAGGGCAAAATCTATAATCAGTCCAGTTTAAGATTTCATGCCAAAAAGACAATATGGCACCAGACTCCCTGTACTGGTCACTCAGCGATCCGCTATGGTATTAAAGCCCTAATTTCTGCCCTGTGTCTACAGCTTCTTCTCCTGGGCATTTAGAGCATATTAAAGGACGTAATGTCAGGCATGAAGACTTTAAATAATCTGTAGTGATTTTAATGAGTTCAGTCACAATTGCCACAGGTTTGTCGTGCTTCATAAGTATTTCTGAGATGGAGCTTGCAGTCAGACTCTCTGCTGCCAAGTTGCTTTTCTGTCTTTTGAGAAGAATGGAAACTGGCTCCTGTTCAGTCCTGCAGAACTGAGTCTGTTTTAGCTTGAACTGCCCTGGAAATAGCCATCTGCATCCCCTCCCCTCCAATGAATATATTGTGAACAAGAAATTCAGTTTTAATTTGTATTGCAGTTTAGCTAATTAAAGAAAACTCATTTTAAATACCCGACTGAACCAATGTGATTTGGATTTCTTCTTTTCTTTAGTATTGGCCCTCCTTCCTTTTTTTTCTCCTGCTCAGTTTTTCCTATCTTCCTAACTTCATATCTCCCCTCCCATCACGTTTGTGGCACTTCAAAAGATGCACTTATTTAATATGTAACTCTGAGGGAGGCTCAAACTCTTTTTCTGCTTCTCCAGTAGGATAGAGCTTTCTGCTCTCCAACAATGTTTGGAAAATATTTTTTTTTTTTTTTACTATTTACAAATCCCAAGGGACTTTATAGATATGGAAACATGTGGTGAGAATTTCTTCTCTGCTCAACTGGATGGTTCAAACTGTGTTCCTGGAGGGAGTGAATTTTACTGTTGACCTAATTCTGCTCCCGTTAAAGTTGGCACTGAGTGGTTTTAGAGATTTTCAGCCTCAAAGCGTTACTATTCTTTGTTGAATCCAGAGTTTAAGGAGGAGAGCTGAAGTGCAGCTCTTTCAGATGGAATAAGAAAGGCTTAAGCCTGGTAATCAGAATACATTTATTAACTAACTCTATCCAAAGAAGTGGCCTGGGAACCCAGATAGAGGGTTCAACTTTGCATTAGAATTTTTTCAGAACTTCAAAAATTCATACCTTTTGGCATCATGGGTTGTTTCTGCTTTCTGCATTTGTGCAGACTTACCTTATAGATTGAGTTCACAAAGTGGGGAAGGATAAACCAGAGCAAAGGTAAAATATAAAACTTTTACAGCCCTGGGAACAAAAAATCCCTTCAAAAATTGGTTTCCTACTTGAGAATAATTAATGTCAAATTTTGGATGTCATGTATCTGCTACATTAATTACTATCAAGTGGGGAACAGCCTTTTTTTTTAAACACATGGCAGTCAGGGTGCTGGTTGGAAAGGGCACAAGAGAGGTATGTAGCCCCTGCTCATCACAACAGAGCTCTTAAATTGGCACAGCACAACAAAATAATGTTTCTCTACTAAAAGGAAGGTCCACATCTCCAGCTTGGAAAGACTGTACTGTGGAGGTTCATAGTTGGAAACTGTCCTTCCACATCCTGTCCTTCAGCTTGTAAGCAGGGCATGGTGTTTTCTTAACTCTTAATATAAGACTATAAGTATATATTTAATACTTTTGCATGATTTTGTGTGCTTATGACTAACGCCCAACTTTGTGCAAGGGTTTCCCTTATGCAGACTCTTGCAATTGCTCTCACTTTACTAAACTGAGCTCAGTTTAATACACCTTTTGGGTGGGTTTAATTTGGTCTGTCTGTCCAGACTGCAGTGTCTTGGAGTAAAGGCAATTCTCTTACAAGGTCACTGCTGCCCTGGAGTAGTTAAGGACCTTTCAATTTATGCTTGGTCATACCCTTTTAACTTAATGTTCTCCTCCACACAAGCTGGTAGTGATGGATGTCCATTCAGACAACCTAATGGCCTATGGTAGCTATAGAAGAGCCTTTATATCAATATTCGGCAGCTAAGACCCATCAGCTTGGACTGCCAAACTGCTCTACAACACATCTAGGACCACTTTATGCAAATAAGAGTTGTGTCATTGTTGCTATACTTTATGGTGTCAAGCAGGGCTGTAAAAGATCGTTTCCATAGGTCAAGAGGAAGTTGATCTTTGTGGCTTGATAAATCAGAGGTCATTTCCCTCTGTCAGTGGTCACTGTCTTCCACGGTATTAAACCCACTGCAGAACGTTCTCAGCTCTTAAGGAGCCTAAGCCATACATGGAGTATCTGCTGGGACATCTGTTGTGATGTTTCAAGTGTGGTGAGAATGTTGTGGAGCCAGCGTCTTCATGGTGAGCTTCAAAAGGCTTACCTCAGGAGTCAGAGATTCCTGTTTTCTCCATGCCTGTTCTTTTTCTTTGATTCCACTCTTCCTGCAGTCTTTCATTACTTAATTTATGTATTTGTTTGAGATACTGCTATCCTGCCAGAGAGAAAACATTTAATTTCTCACTGAAATCACAGCCTCTACGCCAAGAGGACCTTGAATTTTTATGTTCAGGGAGCTGAGCCTTCCAGACTCCAGTGAGATTGTTTGCCTGTGTTGCTCAGAGGTCTCAGGGACACCTGTCCAATGCAGAGACTGTCAGGTGAGGTTACAGGTTATGAGATATCATGCTGTGAATGTGCTTAGTTAGAACTTCTTCAGGTGTTGTTGTACTTTGCACAAAACTTCCAGCTACATGTGTTCGTAGTCAAAAAAGTTCATGTCCTTTCCATTTGCAGAGTGCTGTTTGCACGTTCTGCTCTTCCTATGTAACTGTAAACTAAGATGTTGACTTCTTGCTAAGGCAAGAGAATCTGACAAGAGCAGGGATATGAACTAGCTATGGAAAGACTGAAGAGGGAACTGAAAGCATAATATCTAATATCTGCCCATGATGGAGTTGTGCCACAGTTCAGAGAAGACCTTGGTAGCAACTCCAGTGTTACCTATCTACTGGTTCATTCATATCTGTGTTGCATTGTACCCTTAAGTGTGTTGAGAGTGTGTGTGTTTTTCAGTATTGCTGTGATGCAGAAATAGTCTGTGCTCCCATTTCTTTCGACTACAGTAGGTTAATTTGTTGTTTCTTCACTCCCTTATTTAAATAAGTTATTCCTGGTAATTTAGTCACCTTGGCATGATAGCAAGTTTTGGCATGACAGCAAGTTTCTGCATGTCAGCTGCTCCAGACTGGTTGTTTTCTCTCTTAGCTTCATATCCAGTAAGAGAGATATAAGGACCCCTCTCGTGTTTACCAGGGGTTAGCATAGGGTAAAAGCATACAAGCTGTGATCTCAAAGCTGATGAGACTGTGAGCAGTCAGGTAGACAACTGCTGTCTTATAAATGGTGTATATACTTTTTTGAAATGTGGAGGGGTCAGGTGCCATGGCTCTGAGTTGATTCTTCTAGAAGACATTCTTGATTTTCTGCTACCAAGACTATTTAACGTGTAATTCTGTCTTGCACCAGCATTTGGCCAGTTAACATAAAGCTCCATACCAGTCAGGTGCTGGTGTGTTATTAGTCTTGTTCCAGTCTTTGTTCTGAAGAACAGCATCATTACAAAATAAAAGAGCTCTACTAAAAAACCTTTATTTCTTGTGTGAAACTTCTTCCTTGACAAGATGAAGTGAGTCAGCCTGTCTTTAATGGGATTGCACTGAAATGCCTGCAACTCTTGTTGTCATTCCTTGGCATGATCGTTACTTGAGGGGCAGATTAGAGGTCAATCAGCCAGAGCCACAGGGGCGCCCACAGCTAGCCTCAGGATACTCCCTACAAATGTAAGATCAAAAGGGCAGGCATATGAAAATTACTGTTTACTTTTTATGAATTATTTCCCAGAGATGGGATCATTAGCAGAATCTAAATGCTGTCTGGTTCTTAGTGCAAGGACACTCCTGACAGAATGCGCTCGCTTGGGCACACCTTTCCACTCTTAAAATAAAAAGATTTTCTGTTTTTGCTTTGGTGGGATTTCTTTATTATTTAAATAGCTTTCTGATTGGTTTTGTTTTTTTTTTTTCCCTCCCCAAACACTGTTCCCTATTTCTGAAAGTGCTTTTAATTCCTAGATGTCATCCATTTCTTTCTTTCTGCAGCAGAGGTATTTCAAAACCTTCATTTGGGGACTCTGCAGGGGTCTTCTGAAGGAAGTAAAACTTTCTGGTAATCTTCGTGAGTAAATAGTAGCTGTTACAATTTGTTGCTGGCCAATGGGTGCCAGAATTATCCCTACTGTAAATAGAGGGGAAAGGTGATATTGGCTGTCACAGTGAGGTGCATGTTGGCAAATGCTGATTCAATGTCAGCTCCTGCAGTAATCTTCACACATCAAAGTCTGCACCTTCTTATCCACATAAGTATCTGGCTTCTGTTTGATCACAGTAATCAGGGCTATTTAGAAGGGTCACAGTATATTTGCCCTTTTGTCTTCTGTCTGGAGCTATAAAAGCATGACTTTGGAGCAAATGTTGATTGAATTCTAAAGAGACTGGCAGTAGCTGGGAACATGTGTAGCCCCTGATATGCTAAACTTGTATTCCAAGTAGAAAACTGTTTGCTTTTTAAAATAACTTTGAAAAAGTTACCTTGAAGAACCAAATACATGGTGGATATTACTCTTTAATGAAAACCAATATGAACTTCCCTCTTATCGTCCAACGTGTTACTACCCTTAATGTGAAATAATCAAATGCTGCCCAGTGTAGGAATGAAGCTAAATCTGGCTGCCAACCAAAATAAAATCCCTTATAGCTATTTTTGTATGTTCTTAAAATGTGTGCTGAGAGATTAGACAGTTGTCTTCTTTCCCCTTCTCTGCTGTTTTTCTTAAAAAGTTTAAAAACTTTAAACCCCTGCCCCTCAGAATTCTCTTGCACCACCCTCCTATGATAAGGTCAGGAGGCAGAAAATCCAATGTTGTGTTCTTTATCTAAATCCTTATTCTTCCTAATCTGGCTAGACATTTTGGATAGGTGTGTTTTTACTTATTTGGCATGATGTTTTCTCAACATCATTTTTTTGGCATTTATCTTGACAGCAGTAGCTAGAGAAATTCTTACTGGTGTTTGAAAGGATAAACTGAGCATCTCCCTTTTCATCTTTTCTCATTGCTGTTGGATAGAGCCCAGGAAACGTTTTAATCCTTGCAAAGCAGTGATCATGCAAAGGAAACATGTGCAGATGAGTGGAGTCTCTGGGTCCTCCAAAACAGGGGTCTGCAATTGACCCTCCGCAGGAGTGGGTCTGGGGCTTAGGACAGCAGCCCTCAGAAAACTGAGGCACAGAGCTCTGTAAGTCTGTTGATGTTAGGCACAGTTTAGGTTTGTACTGAGCAAACCCAATCTCAAGAGTTTTCCACCTTATGATTTGGACTTCTTTGGCTAGATCGGCACTGGGTAGGGGGTCTGAACACCACCCCTCAGCTGCAAAGTCACGCTCACATGTTTGTGAGAGTCAGGGCCAGGCTGGCCCTGGGTTTGCTGCAGGCTTTACACTGAGGCAAAATGAAATTTCTAATGTTCATCTTAGGTAAGTTTTTTGTTGATAACTTCTTGTCCTTCTTGTAGTTACCATGGAAAATGATGGTTTTAAGATACCTTTTATTGCATCTGTGCTTTGGAGGCTGTTACAGTCACTTAAACCTCTCTGAAGTGGTATGACTGAAAGCCAATACCCAAACACTGATGAATTTCTAGAGCACTGGTCTCTCCAGTGCTGTTAGAACAGAAGAATAGTGGAGGTCCATTCTCCACCCAAATGGTGAGGAATGTGAGGTGCACCTGTCAACCAATAGCTGTTAAATTAACATTTCCATTTCCCTGTGTGTAGCCTTATCTTTACAGGCAGGTGTATATGTGTTGGGAGAGGGGCTATTTTTGGCTCTACAGTAGGAGAGCCTGAAGGTAATGAGTTGTGCATAGTAAATCTTGCTTACTCCATAATTTCCACTACTTTTCAAATTAAGGGCCTAAATTAGGGTTAGTGTCAGACTTGCTCTTTTGCTATGTCCTAATTTTGTTTTAAAAGCACATAGCTAAGGACTTTAATATGTTTTAGATTCAGGACTTGTAAGTTATACTAAAATCCCTAAGGGAGGCAAAATAACTTATTAAAACCTTGCAAATATTTTTGACTGCTGCATTCTATTATTTTCTATTCCAGTGGTAGCATACAGCCTCTGCTGCTGATGGGTGGAGGAACGCAAACCTCCAGGGCCCATTAGACTTAACTTGTTTACTGCATTGATATCTATATGTTAAATGACAAGAGAGTTCAGGTTATTGAATAATTTAAAATTCAGCTCTAATTGGTGTCATATGACCTGGAAAAGGCCATGGATGACGCCAGGAGCATGCTGTGAAATTCTTATAAATAATTCATAAATTAGATCATTCATTTGCCTGGATGTCTTGTTAAATGCAGAAGTTTGTAAGTAATAACTGATGATATAACACCTGTAAGTATTTAGTTCATATGCTGGAAGGTAATCTACCTTGATGATCTTCTAGCAAAACCTGCCAGTGTACGAGAGTTAATTGCACTAGGGAGAATGCACTACATTTATTTGGGATGGGCTTTGGCAAGGCGTACCGTGCAGATGTTGCATTACACATTCTCTATCAGCTAGACAACTATTCTGTGTATGCCCATGTTAAAAATGCAGCTCATCACTCTTCTGCCCTTATTTCACATGAACTCCAAATGCACTGGGAAATGGTAGTGACCTGCTCTGCTCACAAATAGTATAGTTTTTGAAATATTTATCTAGGTCTTGAACTACTGATTCTTCAGTAAAATAAAGGGCAAAAGTAAAAAATTGAAGTCAGAAGATTCTGATTTTTTCTTTAATTATTATTTTTACAGTGTAGGCAGCACATTGAATCTTAATATTTAGACCTGGTGCTGTCAGGATTAGTGTAGTGGCATGTTTCTATAGTGCAAACAGGAATGAAGCAGTTTTATTTCAGAAAGCAAACATGTTTGCTTAATTTTAGTGGTCAGATATTGCACTGCCATGTGTGGGTACTGGTTGGGTTTAGTGGGCATTCTGCTCACAATGACTTCCAAGATTCGAGGTGCAGGCACCTTGCTTTAATTTTCTTGGAGCACTTTATTATTAACAACTACCTTATCAGCCAGCATAAAACCAGTTTGCTGATCTGGAATGGAAGCATTTGTTAGAGATTATCTACAATATTTGGGTAGCAGAAGAAGGCTGGCATGTTTATGAATGCAAAATACACACTTAAAGCTGAGTGCCAGCAAATGCTCACATGCTACTTTGAATGCAGGTTTTTTGTGCACCTGGCATCCCAGCTCAAACCCTGTTAACAAAGAGGAGAAAAAATACTGAAGGCAGCACAAATATAGGAGGTGTTCCTCTGCTGTCAGCCAGCAGCTATAGACTCACTTTTTTGTGATGTGATCATATTACTTTTTTTTTTTTTTTTTTGCTACTCCTGTTCAGTATGTTGAATTCAGTAGATTTTTACAGGAAAAATACAGGTTGGTGACTGTCATTCACAGTTTCTTTCATTTAAGATCACTTGTTTTATTCAGTGAAATATGGCAATCATAGCTATACATAATTTCTACAGAAAATGGTGCTTTATTTCTTGCTTGAAAAATGATCGGCTTACCTTGCAAGTTATCTACTGTTTTTATCTTAGGCAGTGACAGAGACAGTTGCTGTACATGGCCCTTTGTAATGGCTGATATTGGGTTATTTATGGTAGAGGTTTTAATAAAGGATTATATGATTTAAAGAAAAAAAATTATAGACTTCAGTAGATCCTACTAATATATTTTAAAATCTTTGCCCTTTTCTATTCTCCCTGATTAATTCCTACAGAATCTTGGAAAGAATAGCTCCTTAATCACTAATAATGTACTTCAAATAGTCATATAATTTGAAATAATTGTTCTTAAAAACAGCATTTCTGTTGCCCCGATATCCTACCTGAACTTATTTATAATACATTCCCCTCATTCTACTGACAAAAGCAAGTGCTTATATTGTCAACAGACCTGAAACCCAAAGCCAAGGTTTGTTCAGATGAGAGCCATACATCAACAATGCAGAGTGGTGCCTGAATCCCAGGTTTAGAATCTATACCTTGGTGACTGTGTCAGCTGGGTCACTGATAGAATCACAGAATTGTTTAGGGTGCAAAACACCTCTGAACTCAACCACTAATCCAGCACTGCCAAGCCCACCACTAAACCTCGTCCCTCAGTGCCATGTCTACATGTCTGAAATACCTCCAAGGCTGGTGACTCCACCTCTGCCTTGGGCAGCCTCTGCCAGTACCTGACAACACTTTCAGTAAACAAATTTTTCCTGATAGATTTTGCTCAGCATGTCCAAAGAACAACAAAGTTAGTGAAGAGTCTTCAGATATGTGCCCTTGTGCTCTGTTTTTGTGTATGGTAGCCTTTCATTTGTCCATTTAGACATTTTACTTCATCTTCAAATCTCTCTATTTCTCCTGTGTTCATTCTTCTTGATTTTCTCCAGGGTCCATACCTCAGATCAGCCTAGTGGACTAAATCATTGTGTTCCTCCAACTGTTTCTACCCTACCAAAAGGTTCATCTGACAGGACCTTGCCTGTTTTGAGATTGTAAGATCTTCTCAGTCACTAGTTCATCCCTTGCAGTACAAAGCCCTGTGTGCTGGAGTCAGTCTGTAAATGTGCCTCCTCTGCCAGTGCTGTGAATTAGAACTGCAAAGCACACAAGATGCATTTAAGAACAATTTGCTGGCATCATAATGCTGTGTGCATAAAACTGGTGCACTGTTTGTCTGTTCGTAGGAAGTTTTAAGGACTGGATGTTTGTTTAAGCTCTGCGCTGAATCCCTGAGCAAAAATTACTGGGGTTGCAGTAAAGATTTTGTAGACCTCCACACGTGTCTTCCTGTTTAAACCCTTCTAAAGATTATTTAAACCATTTTTAATATCTCCTTGTTTCAGGAGGGTTCCACATCTGATCAAGTCGTCTTAACTCCTTACATTGCAAGGGGCAGTGTGAGTTTGTTTGTTTAAGCCCCAGTTAAAGGAACCTGTATCTTTAAATACTGTACAGCAAGCCTGAAAAAGCTCCGTGGACGGGAAAGCACAGCTGTTCCATCATGGTCCGTCATGGTTTCTATGTGTCCCGTAGGCAATATCTTTCTTAAACTCATCTTGTAAAATTACCCAATTCCTTATGCTTGTGTGTCTTTAGACTCGCAGTAGTAGGTGAGTCTTTGGAATGTTTTTTTTTTCTACTTTTCCCCTTCACCTGGCCTGTATCTTACAGATCTGTCATGGCATATGCTGATCTCTTCTGATCCTTCATAATTGTAAATGTCAGTCTGTTTTTCCCGCAATCTCTACCATCAAGCTGTATTTTAAATTAAAGCTTTAACAGTAAAACACAAATTACTAAAAAGCTGTTGACTAACTTCTGACTCCCAATAGTTAATTTTTTCGTTTGGGGAGGGTAAGGAGGGGAAGTTAAATCCTGCAAAGTACTGAGTAGCCATCAAAGGCATGTTGGAACTCAGTCTTCTGCCTAACATGACCTGCTCCTTCCAAAGGAATGAAAAAACCCCACTAACATTCAATGACATTAATGAGAATTTTCCCCCCGCAAACATATTGTAACTGTGAAATAACATTAAAGTTTCTCTGCCTTGTTATGAAGTCTTTAAATGTCAATGCCATTTCTGAGACCATCAGGGTAGACTTAATGGCAGCCAAGGTCAACAAATGCTAACTGGTACCTCTCTTTTAGGGCCTTTGGGGATGCTTAATAGAGTCTCAGCCATGAAGTTAATTTGTGATGTGGACCTTTATTCTTAAACCTGATGATTATTTTGTAACATCTTCATTCATATGCTTAGGTTTCTGAAGATTCTCTTGTCTATTCAGTCAATAAACTGCGAAAATAAAGACATTCTCAGATATTCCACCTTCTGAGTTTCCTTTTTTTGGTGTTCCTTTTAACTTTTATTTATGGGCTGCATGCTTTCACCCACACTGGCAGCCTTGATAGGATCCTCTAAGAATACCTTCAGGTGTGTGACAGCTTCTGCTATCCTAGGGGACTGGGAAACTGCCCACCATGAAAACTTCTTCCTTCAGGTGCCCTAAATCCTTTGTTACCATAAACAGGTGAGGTGGGAAATGAAAGGCTGTGTAACTACAGGATTCTTTTACTTTCCCTTTTCTGTAATCTTTCTTCCTATCGCTGACCATACTTTCTGTATTGTCTAGTTTAGATTAAAAGGACTTTGTAGCCTTTATTTGCTTAGAAAATATTGCAGGGAGGGATGGGATGCTACAAATAATAAATAACAAAACTCCATCTTTTTGGCAGCATGTTGCATTTCTGCTCAGTTGCCCTGCCAGCCCCTCTTGACTTTAAAATATTTTAGTGTCCTGCACTTTTCACCCAGTCCAAGCACCAGACTTTCCTCAGACATTTAGCACTGACATTAATGCAAATGCCTCCAACTAACTTGGCCCTTTGGGGCAAAACATGACATCTTTGGCTTTCAATCACATGGCAGAGAGGATATATTTGTATGCACAAAACTGGAAATAATAAAATATCAGTATTCAGGTGCTAATCCACATTAATTTACATTCTGTGAAGTCTACAGGAAACTTGTAATTGGTTGTCTTGAAGGGCAGCTGAGTATATTTAGTATTTTGTTTATTTATTAAGAAAGAATTTAAATTATGCATACAAATGCTGCATAGATTCGTATTGGATCTCTTTTCTAATCATTGCCAGACCCTCGCTCGCATTCCTAAATTCTAGTGTTTCGAGTCTGGCTGACTGTCTTGCACTCTATGTGCACAATACATATCTATTGTAAGCATTGCCAGAGTGCAAATAATACCTTCCTTTCCATCAGTGAGTGCCAAATTGCTCTGCTAAACCACTTCTACTGCAGTGCTTTTGCAATCCTTAACAAACCTGGTTCTGTAATAAAAAAAACCCCAAAACAACAAAAACCAAACAAGATCTTTGTGAAAGGTTCCAAAGGCTGAAGGAGTTTAAATTCAGTTTGTTATTGAAATTAATGCACAGGTCTAGGAAAAGAAATTTGGGTGCCTGATAACACTGCTGTTTTGATGCTCATAGAAGCTCAATTGTTTAACTGCCTAGATGAACCTCAGTGCGAAGATGCTCGAGGATGTAAGCAGGATTGTGGTGTCTGTTACATAATATCCACGAGTATAACAAAACCACTAGAATTTGCTTGCACTGGGTTGACAAATGTGAATTACAGTTGCTTGCTTTCTTCAGAGTTTTATCAGACTATAATCACTTGCCCGGCTTAATTGAAAAATCACTTATGTTTATAGCTGTATTTAAACATGTTTTGTATTTAAATGACAGCTTTTGATGTACAACCATTTTTTACAGAAAGTAGTTGGTTTTTATCTGTGTTTCTGTAAAGATATTTCAAAAACTCTCATCAAATTTCCAGCGGTAAGTAATATCCCATTCAGTGCAAGGTGAAATGTTTTACATCAAATCTCCTGCTGCGTAATGGCCAATCAAAGACTATTTATAGTGGCTGAATGGATTTTTTGGCTCGGTATTCAAAATTAAACATTTTCAAACCTTAACATTTAATGTTTTTTGCCACTCTTCAAGTTGATTTTATGTAACCCTAGATGCTCACAACTACTTGATACTCTGAAGTGACTCATTTTATGCTGAGGATCCTGCAGGCAGTAGTTTTACATTTATTACACTTGTGTAGATGGAATGAAATGTAGATTTGATAGCAGATCCGTGTCTCTCTTCTGGTAAACATTTTGTCGGATTTGGCTGTGTGTCCATCAGCATGGAGTAGCAAGTCTGTTTCTGAGACAACACATTTATCAAGGGAAATTGTTGGGCAAAGATGACTTTTGGTAATGTATGGGAAATTGTTCTCTTATTGCAGGTATCCATCAAGAAGAGCTCATGCCAACAGCCATCTCTGGAGCTAGATGGCTCCTACCTGGGTGTTGGGGCACCTTGGACTCCTCATAAGAACAGCAGAGCACCAAAGGCTGGAAGCCCATCCCGTGTTGCATTATCTCAGCCTTGCAGGAATAACCACAGTTATAGGACTGAAATCCATTATAACCATCAGGAGTGTCTGAAGGAGTGTCCGATGGAAAACTACTTGCACAGAAAGTGTAACAACACTGTGATTTCCCCAGCCAAGCAGAGGACCCCTCACCATGTAAAGCAAGCTCAGGAGATGGACCAGAAAGCAAATGAGTTTCAGAGCATGTGCCCGCAGCAAGTGAGTCATGGTTGTGCTTGCAGGCATGTAGGGAGCTCAGGGAGCATGGAAGAGAGCCACTGTGTCAGCCAGACACTTAGAAAACACTCTGGGCCAGTTCACAAAACCTGTGATGGTTCCAGGCACTCTCAAGGTTCTGGACTGAACCACAGTGCGGACTCAGGGCCTAAAGAAACAGACCTGGCTAAAAGGTTGCACGAAGAAAGAAGACAGAGGTTGCTTCTGCAAAAAATGGAGCTGGAAATTGAAAAGGAACGACTCCAACATTTATTGACTAAGCAAGAAGCAAAATTGCTCCTAAAACAACAGCAACTACACCAATCCCAAATGGATTATAACAGGTGATTTTTAGACTTATAATTACATTTTTTTTTTAAATTTCTAATGAACACATGGGGAATAGTTGATTAAAGTGGGAGAATGGAGCTGGTAAAACAAGATAGGCAAGACCTGTGGCACAGATTCTAACAGGTGATTTAGAGGAGAGGAGTCTTTTCAGTACATTAGTGTATATTGTTGGGAAACAGCATGACAGCTGTGGAAAGCAGCAGAGGGAAACAGTAGGTGGTAGAAAGAAAAGCATAAAACGAGCACCGCTAAAAGACTAGGTAGGAAAAGAGAAGCAGTAGAAGAAAATGAGAAGTTGATCTTAGTGCAGACACTTGAAGGAATACAGACATTTGGCAAGAGAGCAGCATGAGCGTGGATGACATAGATGTGGCATTCCCCCCTCTTTCCTTGGAGAGGTCAGTTTTGAAGTGTTGCACCCTCCCAGGCAGGGACTGGAAGGAGTGTTTTACAGAAAGGATAGAGATCATTATATGCATATGTGTGTATATATATATATACATGGAATATATATTTTTCCCCATATATTTATGGAAAAGGAAGGGTGCTCTGTGTAGCAAGGACACTTTCTTTCCAGTGATGATTGTGAAACGGAGAATGCTGAGATTGAGGCACAATACATGCTTAAAACCAAAAGGAGAAAAAGGCAGCAACCATTGAAATATATGATGTGGCTTGAAAGGCCTGTAAGCTTGTTGCAGAAGGTCAGGTAATGCCTTTCTGATAATGCATATAGAGTGTCTGAGAAAGAGGGGACAACTGGTTTATTGGTACGATGTTACTAGAATGAGAGGAATATGGAATGGGAACAGATTGAATTAGCCAGCGTAACTCGGCTGAGTTAGCATTTCAGCATTAGAAAGAGAAAACAGTAGGGAAAAATCTAGCAGTCTTTTAGAAGACACAGTAGGAGTGTTTCACAGGGATGCATCTTTCTATACAGTTCTAATATGGCAGCTGCTGACAGCATCCCATGAGAGTCTGCATTACATGACCCACTTCCTACATTCATGTATTATAACCACCACGAAGGAATAAATATATCACTTTCTCTTCTCAATTCCAGCCTCAGGTTACTTTTCAAACTCTAAAAGAGAATACTATAATCTAGATGGTCTTTTATTTGTCTTCTTGGATTGTGTTTACTTTGAAAATAATGTGTTTATATAGCTTTAAAAGTACCTGTCTTAAAGGCAATAGAAATTGTGTGTGTTGAAAATGACTGAGGTCACTAACAAAGGATTATGACTTCAGGTGAGAATTAAGTAGGAACAGATGGATTCTTAATCATCAAATACCTTAATTCTATGCGTGCATCTCTCTAATGAAAAACAAGTAGATATGAAGGACATACAAACTTTCAGTGTTTGTAGTGAGTTTTCTGGTTTTTGTTCCAATGGAAATTTTTCAGCATTCAAAGCACCATAACTCTAAAAAAAAAAAAAGACTTTACATATCTACAGTGATATGCTTGTTAAATCTATTATATCTATTTTAGCTATCTTTTTCTGAAAAAAACCCAACCTCATACAAAGCTCTAGTTACCTGAAAAGAATTCTGTGAAATAAAATCATATATGATGAATATGAGGACTCAGTATTTTTGTGACCTCTTTTCAGAGGTGCACGTGAAGGCAGGTTTGTCATATTCTCTCTAAGAAAACAACCAGAATATAGTGTGCTTTCTATTAAAAATGTTTCAGTATTTTTAGAATTAAATGTTTGATATTTTAAAGTAGATCTCTTATGCGTCACAGTTATGTTTCAGCTCCAGGTATATAATTCACTTTTGCACTTGGTAGCAGGGCAGTTTTCTGTGCTGTTAACAATAAAAATTTGTTTTAACTAAGCTCAAATACCCTTTGCTTCATTGTCAGGAGTTTCTAACCTAGTTAGGACATCATGACAGTTTAAAAAAAGCAATACAACAAAAATCCTTTTCCAGATAATGTTTATTTTTGTGTGTCCTTCTGCATGGGTGGAATGCTGGTTAAGGTCCATTACGAGCTACTGAAAGTATTGTCATTGAATGACAAATAAAAGGTTCTGACCATTTGCAATTATTGGCTATTAACTTTTCTGATCTTTTAGCTGAATTATGAGTTGATCCTTTTTTTTTTTGCTGTGCTGCATTCTAACTGCTTTCTAATTGTCCACATTTCCCTATTTAACCTCAAGTGAACATAGTACTTTCAGTGTGCAGTTTCTCTCTATGTGGAATAGTTTCTCAGCTATCAAAAATGGTGTGTGTGCAGGCAAAGGGGTAGTTCAGTGACTCCTCCTGATGCCAGCCTCACTGGAGTTACATCAATAAGGGCAAAGCCTGGAAACGAATTTTATTCAAATAAAAAAGAAAGACTTCTATCTTGACTTTTCTGTCTTCATTGAAGGGAAGGAAAAAGGTGGAGTGATCTGTTAAAAATGGAGCATCATCTGAGGGCCCATAGTTTAAGGACACACAACCATCTCAAAGAAATTCCACATTTTATGCAGCTTAGGTAGGGTGCCTTTAAGCTCTGGTGCTGAAGGTGTATCTGAGCCCAACAGGGATGTTTGTTATTGTATACTGTGACCCTTTTCTTACGGGAGCTAGTCCTTGGAAATCAGTAAATGAAACTTTTCTATCTGTTTCCCAGTGGTAACCCTTAGAAGCAAAGGCTCTGAACGTAAGTCAGCCTTCCAAAAAGTGCATTTGAAAGTGTGAAAACAATTGTGAAAGCATCTGCATTTAATGTGTTTGACTGCCCTGTTCGTAGACACGTAGGTCACCTTTTTTGTGGCAAGTTCCTGCTGTGATGATTTGACCAGCTGCAGAACCAACTAACTCCTCTTTTTCAGGATTAAAGGCCCCGTCCCTGGTTCAGAAGATGTGCCCATTGCTGAAGCACCCGGAGAACTTGCTCTGATGATGAATGGCAGCAGCATGGGGCTAAGGTAATTTCTCTCTTCACTTCTAAGTGCTTCACAGGGTCGGTATATCTTCTTGACAGTGTGCTGTTGCCTGCCAAGTGTATTTGTTCATGTGTTTGTTTCAGATTAAGAGCTTTTTTCTGCAGGAAAGGTAAAATTCATTGACTGCTGTGTTTTATGAGTCAACTCAATAGTTAGGATGACCTGTTATTACCAAGGTTTAGGGACTGACTTCCTGAAGAGGTCTCAGGTTTTGGGTGTCACCTCTTAGCCCAGTGCAAAATGGAGCTTTTTCAAAATCTTAGCTTTTATTCTTTGTTCTAAGTGCTGCTTGTTATTTTTTTAATTAATACCAGACAATCTTTTTAGTCTAGATTTGGACCTGATTTAAACAATACATTATACTTTAACCCTCAGATCTTTTACATTTGATGACAGATACTTGCTTTTTTAAACGTTGCTGTGTTGCACCTCTGCTTCAGTGAGTTCAGAGCAAACTACGACAGAAATAACTGGAAGTAGAGTTAAGCCAATATTTAGCTCATAATCTCCATCTTACTTGCTATTTAAAACTTTAGTCAATACAGTATCGTACTTTCTTTCTGTTCTACCCTGTCACATTTCCTGTTAATACTGGAAGAAGATTCAGGCTTATTAGGAAAGTCACAAATAAAAACTGTGGATTTGGCAGGGCTTTTCTCCATTTCTCAGAGAGTAACAGCTTCTTGTTCTGTGCTGTAACTATAGGTATCCTTTTGACCAAAGAATATCCTATTTGGTGCACAAGATGAGCAGCTGTGCTCTGAATAGCCCCTTCTTTAGTGACAAGAGAATACCTTAAAATAATAAACTTTCTTCTCTGTTATAAGAACACTGGAAGAACTGATTATTTATTTATGAACTAAAGGTCCAATACTTTCTTTTTCCTTGGATTTTTTTAAACTTTCTTACACTATTTTTTTTTCCTTTTTTGAGATCTTCTTTCTGAAAAGGGATAAGGCTTTTTTATGCAGAACAGCAGGAGTTCTTAGTTTCCTTGGAATACTTCACTGCTTAACCAGGTGTTTGGTTGCTGTGAATTGCTGTCATATCCTAGTTGTATTCTGGTGGTTTTTTGTTTCATTTTCACACAAGCTGAAGTGATCAAAGTATTATCACTGTAACAAAGAAGTGAAGAGTCATGATATGTTTAAGATGCAGTAACATTAAGCCCCTTGGAGGAAAAAATTGTAACCTAGAACATCTGTAGGGCTTCTGGCAACAGTTTACCAAAAATCTGGAAACATCTACATAGCCTAACAGGGAAAATGAGGAAAACCTGTGCTGTTAACAAAATGAGAGTTCCAGATTTAAAAAGGTTCCCCACCCTTTCTTCATTCCCCTGGTTTAATTTACTGCAATTTTTCAAAGTTAATGTGTGTTCGAGCAGTCTCAAGTTGCCTTGCCAGCTGGTTGCAAAGTTTGGCAGCAAAACACTTGGAATTTTTTCTTCCTATATGCCATCTTCAGTTTCGCAAAGGTTACCAGATGAATGGTCCCTAAATAATTTACTCTAATGTAGGGCTTAAAGAGGCTGCAGAAGACAAGTCCATTTGTCTCTTTTATGCATTTGAATATGTAAGTGATGTTTTCTTCAGTGTAGAGAGAGAGTGTGCAAATGTGTGGCTAGAGCTTAGAAAGGAGGAAGAGCTGGTAGGCATAAATACTTTTTTAAACTGTCTCTCTTTTGGGGTTTTTCTTGGGGTTTTTTTGTTAGGATTTTTTTGGTTGGGTTTTTTTTTCGTTTGGTTGGTTGGGGTTTTTTTGGTGGTGGTGCCATTTGTTTTTTAATTGACCTGTCAAACAGTTCTTGTTACGGCAAATTCTAGCAGAACGCTAATGGAAAATCAGCCCTCTCTGACTTCCAGTTCATACATAAGAGCTCCTCTAGCAAATCTCACAGCATGAAACTTGATTTCAGTCTTCAAATAACCAAAAAAGCTTGGCTTAAAAATATCCTGGTGTTCTAAAGGAAATGGTGAAATTCCTTTAAAATACTGAACTTGATGAAGTGAGATGTTGAAGTTTAGAAGTAAAATAAATAATATAATCAAGAACTGAAAAACATTGGTTTTTTTATAATTAACAGCTCATTTTGAGTTAATTATCTACAATTACAAAAATCTAATTGCATTTTATCCTCTACTATCTGTGGGAAGAATTGTAGGCAAGGGAATGTGCATCACTGCCAGGCATAAATGCTATAGGATGGGTACAAATAATAGAGGAACCCTTAATGAAAAAAAAAAAGCAAATAGGAGTGTGCAGCTGTGCCAGGCTATTGAAAGGTAATTGTAGCCAGAAATGAGATGTGTAGTTTAAAAGGCATCTTGTCATCTCCTGTAGGGATTAATTTTTTCCCTCATTGAAGAAAGGATAAAAGATTTCATGAGCAAATACAGTACAGAGTTTGATTTCTGATACAGATTTTCCTTACAGTCTGCCAGTGAAAATGAAAACTTTTGTCTCAGGGGCTTCTACAAACTATAGCCAGATTTTCAAAGGGGTGCCTGTTTTCTCTCCTACACATGTTACTAAGGTTATTTCGTTGTCATAGTCAGCAAGTGTTGCCTCTCTCAGCCTATTTGGATACCATTCTGGTATGAATTTGCAGTGTTGAATTTGTCACTTCCCTGATGGGTATGTTGAGAAGAAATGTGACTGTACCTTTGCCTGCTTGCAGCTGGGCCGCCATGTGGGACCTGAAGCATCTTCAGAAGCAGGATCTCCAGCTCTCTGAGGTGCAGCAGTCAGAGCAGGCTTTATTGAGGATGGTTTTCAGTAGCTTGGAGTGCTCCTGTGTGAGCCCACAGCCAGTTTTCAGCCATGGAGATAGTGGCTTGTGCAATTAATGGCAGGTTGTCTGTGTAATTTCTTTTCAAGTCTGCCCCAGTGTGTGAGATGCTTTAAAATGTTCAAAATAAAAACATAACCTGATGCATTTGTTTAGCATAAAACAGCCTTCTACAAAGCGCTTTCCATCTCCCAGACACAGATGCTTGGTACATGCTCAAGTACCCACTCCATGCTTATTCAGTAGGATCAATACACTCCGCACCTGCTTTTGTGTGTGCTCCTGACATCTGCATCTGGGAAAGGAATTTTGAAACTCTTCTCTCCTTTATTTAATCTTATCTTTGAATCTGAGTGGCATGAAAATAAAACCTGTTTAATGGTACTGGCTAGAGAAGACACGGTTTTCTACTTTGCAGGCACCCCTCCCCAGAGCTCTAAACCTTAGCGTGCAAGGTACCCTGCTTTTTTGAGTCTTAGGGTTCCTATATGGCTCTGCCACTATGGCTTTTTACTGCCTTCTCTCTGACACACATATTTGCCTCAGATTTCACATGATTCTGCCACTGAGCCTCTACACACAGACCTGTGCAAAGTGTTATAAATAGGAATTGTTGGATGCAGCAGCTATTGGATGTGTTTACAGTTATCTGCAGGCATTCTTTCAATGTGTGCTACCTGGTGAAGGGATTTCTTTCCTTGTGAATTAAAGATTTGCAGGTGGAATTTGCCACCTTTAATTTCATTGAAGGCTCTTTACATTTATGTGCTTCATTCTGTATCACCCGTGTGTATTTTTTCCAGTTTTTATTTTTAGTTAGTTGAAAATATCAAACACAGAATTCAGCAGTACTTCCCCTCTACTTGGATGCTCATTGCTATGGTGATAGTTCCAGGAGGGAATGGTGTCAGGGGTCTTTCAAAAGATTTTTATGTTTATGGTGTAACTATTTTTATTATCTAGTGAGGGAGGGTGACAATTATCTGTTGCTCCTTGTTTAATGCTTTGTTATGAACTCTCTTTTTTCTGAGGCTTGTTAGACATGCAGGCATCTTTCTGTGGTGATGTGCAAGCACACTTACGTGCTTTTGTTCAAATATTCAATACAATTAAACAGACCTGCAGAGGAACACAGACTTGCAGCTCCCCCTACTGTCCCAGGCATATCCACATTTGTTCACACAATTCCCCCCTCTAACTAATTTAAAAATAAAATAAAAATCACATGTAATCCCATGGCACTGCCACCCCTGACCTGACTTGTGCTGGCCCCGTTACTTCTGTTTTTGAGGAGAACAGATTTTTGAAAACAATAGTTTTGTTTCCTATTTGGAGTTTTCTTGTCAGTTCTTCATCCTGATGTGTGTCACCTCCTGATACTCTTGTCCTGAGCCTCTGGAGGAGGAACCATCACCAGAGCTGGAACTGGCTCATTGGCCAAGAGCTCCCAGGCTCCAGGTTATCTATTAGTTGTCCTTGGTCTCTTGAGGTGCATCTATACAGGACTTGGCCAACTTTTAGGAATCTACTGTATACAGTTTGTTGGTTTTTGGTTTTTTTTTAATCTATTTGCTGTTTTGGTAGACTGGCACATTAAATTGGGATGAAATCAACTGTGCTTGCAAATGGCCCATAAAATCTGTGTATCTGGAAGCTGCTTACCCACTTGTTAGTGCTTCTTTTAACACCCAAGTTACTTTCTTGTTCCAGATAATTTTGCGTTGAAGTTTGTATCATTTTTAGATTGGATATTTGTGGTGCAAACGCTTGTTTGGCCAGTAAAAAAAAGTACTTGCAGATCTGCCAATAGTGCACATGCTGAATTAGGTGCAGATATGAGTTCTTCTTTCTCTCATGGTGTTGTCTGGCTATATATAGGCACACCATCCTTCCAACAGATGGCTGCCGGAGTCTGCTGTGACGTATTGAAGAGTACAGTCAGAGTCAGACACACATTTTTGCTTCATTAGTGCCACGTGCAGACTCTGAAGGTAGTAGGTTTTCTTGCGCAGGGTGAAGGGTTTTGTTCTGATTTGGCTACTAAAAGCTTACTGCTGAATAGGGATGTGTGTGGCAATTTTTTACATATATCTGTGTAAGCATTTAATTGTTTTTTTGTTAAGGTAGGCAGTGATCCTTATCAGACCAGGGAGAGAGGAGTTAATTTCTGCTGACCTGGTTCCTTCACTAATCTAATTTTCAGGTTTACTTTCAACTGTGACAGTGATTTCAAGCTGCCTGTCTAACATTTACCTGAATTATGCTGATTCTGTTCTCATGATCACGTCTGCTGCACACAGCAGTATTACATCATTTCGATTGCCATCCAAACTAACCTTGAGCAGGAAGCCTACTGATAGACTGGAGGAATAAGATCTAAGCAGGAGTCACTGTGAGTAGTTTCTGTAGGCAACCTGTAGGTTCTGTTCTGCTAACCTGTAGGTGAGGTCTTCCAAAAGCACAGAAACTCAGGTGTTAGAAACACTGCTAAGCATAGGAGGGCAGTCAGTGAAAACAGGCTTGTTAACACTC
Organism: Sclerurus mexicanus; assembly: GCA_013396755.1. Classification (NCBI taxonomy): domain Eukaryota; kingdom Metazoa; phylum Chordata; class Aves; order Passeriformes; family Furnariidae; genus Sclerurus; species Sclerurus mexicanus. Next base: position 72,887 of record VWZF01001134.1, read on the forward strand.
AAGTGCTTTGGTATTTTCACAAAACTTGCATTTCCTGCCAGTCTTCTGCATGGGTATAGTTCTGCAATAGCACACATCAAAACTGGAAATGCTTGGAGATTTTTTCCTTTGGGTTGAAATATTTAAAATGCATGCATCTCCTGAAGGAGTTTGTTCCTTGCCAACACTTGCAGACAGTGAGAGACATTTTTGCAAGTCATTTGCAGATGCCTCCTTTACAGGAAAATGTAGACACTGTTAGTTTACAGCCTGAATCGAATTTTGAAAACCTGAATTCTATTTTTATAAATTGGAGTGGATTACTTTTTCAGACATACCATTTTTTTAACTTTTTATTTTTATATGTAGTCTTGGATGAAGAGGAAATTATGTTTAATCTAGAAATTCATATGTCCCAGAAATTTATGAGTTGGAAAAGTTAAGAAAAATCTTATAAAACAAAATGTTCTGTAAGGTAGTTTTAAATCAGGAAATTCTAAACCCACACGCACGACTTTCATGCCATTTGAAAGCTTAGATCAGACCTGGTGGGGCAGGACTAAGAACAAAAGCTATTGGTATTGCAAAGTTAAGCAAGAAATCCTCTGTACCCTGCTGTTCTGGCCATGATCGCAGCTGCACTAAGCTAAAACCCACTCCCCCACCCCTCTAGTGGCCTTGGCTGCACTTCAGCACACAGAGAATTGAAGCAAAAGGCAAACTTCAGTAAATGTTAGGTTCTGCCACTTGCAGATGTGCAGACTACATATAAAGATAATGGCACGCGTGCTGTTGCTCGCTCCAGATCTCACTTTCTCTGAAGTGGACTTTGTGTATTCACCACTGAATTATTCTGACATAAAACTTCCCCAACCGTTTGGTGTATTGAGTTGAACTCTGTGGCTTTGCATGGGTGCTGAGGCTTTGCAGAACTACCCATTATATTTATAACAGTGCTAATTTTTGGGAGCCACGCAGAGAAAATTTTAGATTCAGCCCAGCTGATTTGTTCTTCACAATGCTCCTGCAGTGAAGAGGATTGATTTTTGTGTTTCTTTTGATATTTGGCTTCATTTCCTCTGGTACTCAGTGCTTTAGGCCTTAATCCTTTAACCTTGAATGCGAGCATCAAGGCTTCAGGAGGGATCAGGCCTTTTGATGGAGAGAGAACATCTTTTGTTGTACCAAATAGTTGGGAGTGGTATAAGGCGAGACAGATCTCCAGACAGTATATATTTCTCTATAGTGTTAGAAGACTATAAACTGAGGGTAGGTTTAGTGGGGATTATAAGTAATCTGGAGGAAGGTGGGGGTATTAGAAGCAATGGAAAAGAGTTAATGACTTTTTCTTTAACATTTGACCAATAACCAGTCTATCATGACAGATGTGTACTGGGTTGCCAAATGCTGTAGTCTGATTTGGGTAATGGTTCAAAGCTCAGCGTGTCATGGAAATGGCAGTGTGGTCCCTGATGGAGCAGGGGAAAAAAACCTTTTCAGCTTCTCAAAGGGCAGTATTTGTGGAAGCAGATGCTTGCTTGCCCTACCCAGCATAAAGAACAGTTCTGCGGGCAGCCGGGAGAGTTCGTACTGCTGGATTTTTATAGGATCATTAATTATATGTTATAAGGCAGCTAAGCATGGCATTCCTAACTCGATGAATTCCATTATGAATGTCCTTTTCATATTCCTCATCTCATTATATTAAATGCATGTGACCTGAAGTTTAGCTAAAGTTATTGTTCGGGTTAACTTTCATTTAGTGGTTGCCCTAGTTTTAGAAACAGTATGATCTTTAGATTTTATGGAGAGACAGGTTTTTTTATGCATGTTTTTGCAGCACTATTTTAGATAATTTCATTTGAAACTAGGTAGGAACCTCTGTGAGGTGTCAGGGAAGGGATTTAGTCACTCTTTGATTTGCCTGAAGATTTCTGTACCCACTGGATGACAACATCCTGTTACACGGATTTGGCTATCATCTCTCTGCCAATAACTCTTAAACCCTCTGCTCTGTTCCGTCTAGTCTTGCATATCTGACTGCCTCCCTGACACATAATCCCAGTTGTTTTGCCTTCAGATCATTCCTAATCTGGCCAAAACAGAACTCCTTACTTTTTCTTCTGAATCTCTCTTCACTTCTGATTTTGATAACACCACATACTTCCTGCCAGTCAGACTCCTACCCTTGGGGTCACTCTTCTCTGTATGCATCTGGGCTGCTGACAGCTATTGCAGTTCCGTCTCCTTTGCAGCGAGAACATCCTTTCAGTGTGTCAACAGTTAAAACAACACCCCTTGCTCTAGTCCTTCATCTTGGCTCTTGTCTACTCTGAAGTGGTCTTTCACTGCTCAGTAGTTGTTCACTTCCTTCCAAATAAGTTTTCCAAGAGGGTATCTTGGCTGTTTATTCATATCTTGTTGCCCTTACTTCTCTGAAACTCCCCTGCAGGGGCCAGTTGTCTGCAGTATCAATCTGTTAAAAGTCATACAGGTGTTTTTTACAGTATTTTCTCTGCCACCATCTCTTCTTTACTCTTTCAGTTATGTGGCAAAGTTTTGTTGGATGTTGGATGAACTTTCAGCCATGTACTCTTCCCTAATTCTGTCTTTTGTAGCCACTGAGTCATGTCTTGGTTACTGCTGCCTCCATCTGTGTGTTCTGACAATGTCTTTTGTGTTTTACGTTTTAACTCTTTTTTCTTTTTTCTTTCCCCTGAACTTTTTCAGAGTCTGGGTGCTTTTTTCCCCTCCTTCTCTTCAATCCTAATTCGGTGAGTTTCAGACATGTCTCTTTGCAGTGACCACAAGAATGGTCTCTTGACAGGTAAATCCACCTAAAATCTAAATCATATTGAAAAGGTATCACCAGTGACCTAAACAGAAAAGCATTACAACTCAACTGCACTGACAAATCATCACCTCTTCTTTGCAGAATAGTTTTCATATAGCTTCTAGCACATGCAAGAGTTTGAAATAAAACCTTGTCCGAGTGTCTTCAGTCTTCTGTCAATAGTACCAGGCTTCACCTCTTTGTGTAACTACACAACCTTCAGTTTGATCAATGCATAGTTAATCCTTTTTTTCTTTTTAACTCTGTGTTCCCTTAATCTTCATTTACATCTTGCATCCTTTCTGTGTAAATCATGTCTCTGAGAGATGGGCTATATTTATATACCAGCTGTGGACTAAGGAGGGCTGAGATGGTTTGGCAACACAAATAATGCAAACCTCTGAGCCCATGTCACACTGTCAGAGTGGCACTGGTGGCATCTGCTCTGGACAAACGTTTCACCAGGTTATACCAAACTTATGCAAAAATAGATGTCCAAATCCAGAAATAATAGTGGTGGCTCTAAGAATCCCTTATATCTGGACCAAAAGGGTTTCCAGAGGCTGGGAACTGGCAGCCCAGAATCCACAGCTTCACTGCACACAGCCTTGTGCCAGGATCTCTGCCCATTGTTCTTTCCCCTGATATTGGACATCAGAGCATGCCAATACATATCTCAATGATATGTACCTCTTAGTGAGGCAATGATTTCTGTCTGGTTTCAGTTATATTATATCTGGATATTTTCTGAATGTGAGTGCAAAAAACATGGCAAATCTATTCTGTAAACATTCTGGTTGAGTCAATATTTGGTGGTGCTGTCAAATTCACATAAAACATGCACTGAAAGGAAATCTTTAGTGTGTTGGGGTTTTTTTGTGGGGCTCAGGCCATGGCTTTTATAGTTGTATCCCATCATTTAGGCATCAAAGTCTGTATTGCACTTGCAATAAATACGTGATTTTTTGGTCACTGACCATCAAACATGCTCTGTGAAATATGTAACTTCAGTGGATCTAAGGTAACTGAAGTGGGCAGAATTGATATTTTAAATCTTTACCAAAAGCTACGCTGTCAAATCTGCATCTGTTGGGCATAGTCATCCACTAATCTGGGTAAAGTCTAAAGTCTAACTTGTCTATTTACTTCTCTTTGGGCTATAGGATTTATTTTTTTAAAAGCAGATCAATAAACAATCTCAGTGTTTTCATTTTACTAAGCAATATAATATAGACGAGTACTAGTGTAGTGGTAAATCATTAATATACTCTTTAATCATAGAGCGACCATGTCCCACAGATGTGATTTAATCATGGGAAAAAGGCTGATAAAGTGTGAAGGTGCATCAGGAGAGGTGTTTCCAACAAATCTGGGACAGTGATATGACACTATTTTAAAATATGATGTAGTATGAGAGTATTTAGGATCTCATGCACATTTGTAGTTACAGAGCTGGCAAAATTCTACTGTGATTGTTTTTATTAGTGTAAAAAATCAAGCCCCATGTCAGGTTTGTCTTTGGCTGGGGAGCCTGTGTCACTGATAGCTTTTGGGAATATGAGAAGCATTGCAGCCTCCAGATTCACTAGTCCCAAGATTTGTAAGACTTTGACGCTAACAGATCTATAACCCTAAAAACCTTTAGTAACCTGTGCTTAGCATGCTTGATTCAATGATCGTGGGATGCAGATAAAGGCAATTAGAATGAGAGGACAGAAATTTCATAAAAGATGGGTCCTGTAAGGGTGCTCCCATGCTGGTTTCAGTGACAACGGTTCCTGATAAGAGAAATCAGATTCAAGGACAGCAGCCTCAGAAGAATAGATAATATAACAATTCCATTTATGTTTATTATGGAATTTGATGCAGTTATGGAAGGCTTTCATATTCCTGCAACATGTTCCCTGATACTGGGAGACCTGTCAGTGGCCCAGAAAGTCATGTCAGGATCGTCAGGGGTATGTGTACTTGCCCAGGTTAGTGGTTATTAATTTCCATTGCCATTGGTGTAGGAAGTTTGAAACTTTACATTTCTTCATTTCCTTGCTTAGAAACCAGGAATGATAATTTATCCTGCTGGTATCTGGAGTATTGAAAGTTGGTATCTATCAGGTGTGTAACTTTGTCGATGAACAGAAGCAACTGTAGATGTGTCTTTAACTGTTCTGATCCTCCAAAACTGCAAATTTTCTGTGCATATATATTCTCTTCATAACACCTGCACACAAGAGTGTAGTCTTCAGTATCTGTTGCTCTAATTAGGAATTTCTTCAAAATATCTCATTAGTAGGGCATACTGAAAACTCTGTGAGTATCTACTTTCCAGTTTTTACTGTGTCCCTCCTCTGCTGCATTGTCACTTACCCTTAGCAAATGATTGCTTCATGATATGATCCATGATGAGAACAAGGCTTTTGCAATTGCTGCTTGCTCATTGAAAGCTCCTGTTATCAATACCTATCAGCCTGTCTGGAAACTTCTGAACAGGAGAGGGTGCTTATATACTGATAGTGTAAGCAAAGGCAAACATGAGGTGGTTACCTGTGCACTCAGACCAATCTGGGCCACAGCCCATTTTGCAGGGCGGCTCATCTACTGTGAAGCCTTTTGTTCTGGGTGAGCCAAGTTGAGAAGAGATTGTTCTTCTTCTTCCATGCCTTTATCACCACTAAATTGCAATCCAATTTGGGGCATGATGGGTATCTTGTGAATGGGACTGGCTCTCAGCCAAACACTAGTGACACTGGATAAGGCACTGAGAGAAGCACTCACTGTGCTGAAGAGCATGTGATTCTCCTTCTGAAGGAGAGAGTGATGCAGCTTGATGTACTGAAGAAGTTTAGATTTAGTTCAAAAACTTTGTCCTAAACAGGCTTGTGCATCATTCCTTGTGGTACTTTCACTGGTGACAGCCCAGCAGGCTTTTCAGATATACAGACACTGTTTGGAAGGATTGTTTTTATACCTATGACTTGACATTTACATGACTTCCTTTTGTGAAGGCTGACAGCAGTGCTTGCTGGAACGACAGCTGCTCTGTTCTGCTCTATGAGAAAGGCCAAACACACAATCACAGTATTTTGCCCTGCTAAAGCTTGGCCAGTCTGTATCCTGTGGCCATTTCTCTATGACTGAAACCCTTTATACTGGAATTTTCTTTGAATACAGAAAGGAAGAGAGAAAAGTAATCACAGCTCATTTCACTGTTTATTAGAAAAACTCAGATATGTGGGAAAGGTGCTGGTAGGGAGCTGAAACGTAGTGAACTTAAAACCAGGGGAAGGACAGGGCTTCAAAGGGAAGGCATGAATATAATTCCAGGTTAAATTTAGCTTAGTGCGTGCTACAAATGGACCTCTAACTGTGTATATTAAGTGAAGCCCTGACTTCATTGAAGATAAAGACAGTATTCTGATTGATTCAATGGGGCCAGGGTTTCACCTATGGCTGGTATGATCTAATAGGTCATTGCTAATTAAGAGCAAATGTGGCCTCAATTCTTTCTGGCAGAATTAAATATCTGAGCACTAGTCACTGAGGGAATGGTCTCTGAAAGAGTGGTCTGGAGAAGCCATGCTGTGGATTACTGTACCCTGGTACAGCTTGAGTGAGATATGGAAAAGTTTTTAGAACAGTTACCAGTATAACTCCTCCAGGATGAGAGAAAAGTAAACCATATGCAGTAAGTCCAAGAGAGACTGTTCAACTGGGAAAAAAACCCCCAAACAACAGAGAAACTTGACACAGCCATAGGCATTACAGGATTCGAGGGCGTTGAGCCTGAAGGGTGCTGTAAGAGATGAAATCTCTGCATCACTCCCTGGCAGTATATTGTCTGCATAATAGCATGTAGATTGTAGGCAATCACTGTATATTTTCTGTGATGAAAAATCCTTTTATTACAGGCAAATTTGATAATACTTATATTTCAGTTCCAGAACTCTCTCTGGCTGTTGAAGTGTTTCCCTACCTGTCCCTGCCCTCCTGCCTTTTGCCTAAAAATATGCGAGAAAGGAGACAGACGTGGTCCTGAAAACGATTGGTGTTCTTTAGCTTGGAGGAGAGAAGGTCCTGATGAGACATGGTTGTGGCCTTTGAATGCTTTAAGAGGTCTTTTAAAAAGGATGGGACAGACTTTTTAATAGGGCTTATAGCAACATGACAAGAGCTCACACTTCTCAACTAAAAGGACAGATTTAAATGGAGAAATTTTTCACCATGAGAGTCGTGAAACGCTGGTACAGGTTGCCCAAAGAGGTGGTAAATGCCCCATTCCTGGAAATATTCAAGGTCACTTCAGATGAGCTCTGAGCAACCTGTTCTAGTTGAAGATATCTCTGCTCAGTACAGGGAGGTTGGACCAGGTGACCTTTAAAAGGTCCCTTCTAACCAGAACTGTTCTATCATTCTGTGATCTCAAAGGTTTAAATGAACATGCTCTCTAGAAAGGAGCAGCTGTTTCTTATTAACATGCACTGGATCCCAGCAGTGCCATTAACATGCGGATGCATCTAACATAAGCCTCAAAATGCCAGGTTTCATAACTGGTCCATGAAATCTCACTCTAGGCTTGAATATGGTCTTCAAGGTCTGTATTAGGATAGGATTTTTTCCTGCTTCTTAAAGGTAGGTAAAATGCTAAGCTTAGATTTCCCCCCCCCTGCCCCCCTTCCCCCCAGTACTCGATATGTTTCAATTTGATAGGCTTTAGATTTTTAAGAGTGGGTTTTTAAGGTTGTTGGTCAACTGATGTGACCAGATTGGTTTTGTGGTGAGGAACAGAAGGCTGATGGCATTCAGGGATGAGAGATTGTCCTGGAGGTCACACTCTGCTTCTCCTGCTCACCTGCACCCCTCTAACCTCCCCTCCATGTCTACCCAGCCATCCTGTAGATTTGTACCCCCTACATAAAGCAGAAGTGAATAGACCAATCTCCCTTCTCTTTCACATGTGCTGCTCTTCTGGCTCATCCATTCTGACGTGTTTCTCCTCAGGTCCACTGGAGAGGACTGAAAAAGTTGTGGTTGTTCAGTAGACCACTACCATTTGTTTTCAGATCCACTCATCCGAAGTCTATGGTGCTTCTTTTTTCCCTGCAAATATTTTTCTGTTTGCCATGCAGGCAACAAACTTCGCAAACAGCCCCACTTTGGAATGGGTGTGGTTTGATACCTTGGTGTAAACTGATCTAAGTTTGGACCTCTGCTGAAAAGAAGAACCCATGACACATTGACACCTTATCCTTTGTGCCAGTGCCTGTAATGCTGCTGCTCTATACTGAACTGACTCTGTAAGCTGATCTGGCTGAAAACACTCCCAGCCAAAGCAGCAGGGGAGGAAGCAATTTTCAGCCTGTTTGTCAAACTGCATCTGAAATGGCAATTCAGGTTCCAGCTACAAAAACGTATTGCTTGGGTTGTCTACTTATCACCAGTTTTGCATCATTAAGTGTTATGCATTCTTGGCCTGATATAATTGCAGCAGATTGCACACATGAACTGTTAATTATTTTATTTTTAAAACAGAAATTACGGAACAGGAAAATAACATTCCAACATGTTTGCTTTTGGAGCTAACCTACCACGTCAATCTGTTAGTTTGATAATGGTTAAACTCGCAAGCCCTTGCCTCAGCAGAGTGCAGTAGGGTACCATTAAGGCAGCCATCTGTTGAACATACATACTGGAGGCATCAATTGCCTCACGTTTTGGGTTTCCGTGCGGGAGTAACATAGTCTTGTTCTCTGAATGCCACTGCTCTGCACTGAAAAATGCATGGAAAGATCAGAGTTCAGTGAGAGGTGAACATCCAAATCTGGGATCGAGGACCAGGATCCCATCAAATGAGCTCTGGGTATGGAGCAGGGAAGAGACAAAAGCTTGTGGGCGCACACATGCTGATAGTAAACAGGACTCTGGCAAGAGCCTGAGCTGCTCAGGTTGCTTAGCAATCCAATAGATCTGCAAAACTCCATTTGCAGACCAAGGCTGCCATTATGTTGGATTGATTCATCAGGAGCAGCAGCTAAAACAAGTTATATTCTATCAGAGTTTTCTTGCATTAGTTTAAAAATGAATTTAGTTGGCTGTAAGTGGACATTTATTTTAGTATCTGGAAGAACTGACTTTCCTCTATTAAAGCAGAATAATGTATCTATATGGTACCCTAACTTGAACAGTACATAAAGATTAGTAAATAAGACCCCATTAAAAATACTTATAATGTAAGTAACATGGGTCCCAATAGCCTTTCTAATGTCCATTAATGCTTATTCTGAGGATCAGAGCTCATTTTACTGAGCCATTTAGTCAAACCGTGTGATTATTTAGAAAGTTAATTCATGCATACTAAAATCTAGCTTAAGTAATGCAGAGGGTAGGAGGTAAAACTCTACGGAGACGATAGTCCTTTTTGTTATTTAATGATCAGCCATAATTAACTTGCAAATTTGAAATAATTAGAACAAATTAAAGGTATTTAACTTTGCCTCCCTAAAGAAAAATTCAAATTGCACCAAATGCAGCTTTAAATTATTCAAGTCTCAAAGGTCTGTGCTGGGTTTTTTTACAATGCCTTTTCTATGATGAGAATACCAATCTGCTTTTTGTCAGAAAGCATCCTATCAAGTAATTGTTCTTTGTGTCTAATAAATGACAGCTATTCTTCTTTGTAAAAGTATTTCAGTCTCTGAAGACTACATCAGCATTTCCATGGCATTTTAATTCAATAAAACAAAAGGTTAATGTTTTTCTACTTTTTAAGGAATGCAAATACTAGCAGTATTCAATGGGTCCTGAATGACATTAAAAATGTGCCATTCACACTCAGCAGGGATATCGCGATATGAGGCTCAGGCAAACTGGGAAGAATGTTCAAGGTGTGTTTCCCTTTGTTGGTGTTGTACTTCAATACTCATAATGAGGCAGCAATGCTGAGACTTGCTTCTTTTCTGGTGACACTACAACTCCTGCCTTAGTGTGTAGGTTAGGTAGGTTAATAAGGTCTTTATTTGGACAGTCTTCTCTGTTGTGTAGTTTCAGGGAATAGCATGAAAATTCATTGGATATCATGGTATCCTGCAGGAAGTCCTTCTAACCATGGTGCCTTTGAGTGATACGATGGATTGTTGGATTTGAAAATAGAGTATAATCTCTTTTGTCTCTAAATCTCTCTAGTTATAAATAACTGATTCCTTTGGACCATATGTTAAGTTTAAATTTCCAGGTTGCAATAGTCACATCATTCATTTTAGTAATTATTCCACAGGTGAATGAGGAAATATGTTCTGAAACAGACTTTTTTCCCTTATGTTTTCCTTGTTTAATTATGGCATGTAGTTAATTATTGGATTTTTTTATCTGTCTGCATTATCCCTTTCCATCCTTGGTCTGCACACCTTTCAAATTTTGTCATTTTAGAATTTGACACTCTATCTTTACTTGAGCAAAACTTTAGTGTAAGCTGTGTTCTATTAAATACTAAATAAAGAGGTTCTAACTAGTTGCTTATTTAGCAACTGTATATGCAACTATAAATGCAAATACACTTGCTTTTGTTATTTACCATAAATTAGCTTCCCTAACTGCTTCTTGGTGTCTGTTTCTGTTTGAATTGTGTCTGCCATTTCATTATTTAAAACAGAACTCAGTATTCCAGGGGTAACTGTGTGATGTAAAAGGTATTGCAGTAATCACCTCCCTTATCTACAAGCCAAAGGTCACTATCTTCACATGAGGACTGTAGGTTTTAATTAAATGTGCTTTAAAAACTCAGAAAACATCCAAATAATGACAACTTCACTGTTTCTAAGTGCTGTTAATCACCCAAGTACAGACAAATGGAATAGCAGGTCCTGTATTATCAGAGAAATCTGGTCAAGTATTAGACCTTTAAGCCTCTTTAAGCAATTATTAGGATCTAAAACCATCTCTTGCTTTACTTGGGGTTTCAGGTATTAGTAGGTTAATAATTTCATATAATTCAAATAAGATACTAATTTAGTCCAGCATAAATTTTAAAAACACTTTGTAGTATTATTAGTGATCACACAGTTTGAAGCCCTAAAGTAAACGGAGGTTATTCAGAGAAGTTATATCCAACACTTCATCCAGTTTTATAGGTCATAAGCCATTATATACTGTTCTGCATTAATAATACAGGAGTAATACTAATTGTCCAACAGGCTCAGTGGGCCCTATTAAACAATGTCTTATACAGCATGGTGATTTGAAACTTTTAATTTAGCTATCATTTTCTGATTTTCCCTCAGATCTACAATAACTTCAGTGCTGTAAGCTTTTAGGTAAAAGATTCATGTGATTCAGCTCCGCAAAGGTGTATCCCAAAAAATACAAACTCAGTGACAGTCTTTGGTTTGCCAGTGTAAAACTGATGCTTAAACAGGAAGATCATAGAGAAAGAATTGTTTAGGTTGGAAAAGACCTGTAAGATTGAATCCAACCATTAAGATTTGTTTAATCTTCTGATAACTTAGGAAAGCCGTTTGTCACTTCCATGGCTGCAAGTAGATCAGTATAATCTTGGCATGAATTATATTATTTAATGTGGATAATCCATGTGTTTTTAACTTCTTTTTATAAAGGGGCTTTTTATGATGGGGACTGATGATGTGTATGTGTTGATAATCCTCATTTAAAGCAGTAGTTGTTTCACAGAGAAAAGAGTTTGAAAGCAATGGGTTGTCTTGACTGAGAGAAAGATGGGTCTCCACAGCCTCTTGTCTGCCCAGAGTGTCTTGAGATTGATGTGTCTGCAGACACTGAAGTCATGCTTGCTCCCTGTCACCAAATTTGCCTCCTATCCCTGCAGTGTTTATGACCTTGTGCTGAAGTTCATATTGAGCCGTAATGGTTCTGGTTAACTTTCTCTTTTGTAACTTAAAGTGCTGCACTTGGTGCACCAGATGCTCTCCCACCGCTTTGTTCATACATTCTCTATCCTCCTTAAAAGGACCTCTCTTCATTCATCTCACCTCTTTGTCTCCTCTCATCCATTTTCTTCTTGAATTAACTTGTCACCATCCCTGGAAGCTTTTAAAAATACGTAGATGTGGCATTTAGGGACATGATTTAATGGTGGGATTGGCAGTGCTGCTTTGTAATTGAACTTGATGATCTCAAAGGTCCTTTTCAATGTAAATTATTCTGTGATTATGTGATCTTCTTCCCTGTTGCAAACTACAATTTCAGGTTTCTCTTCACATAATCTTCTCTGTTTCCCCTTTATTTTAGCAAAGTAAGCATTTTTTACACTACTCTTTCTTCCAACCGTGGTCCATTGTGCTGGAGAAAGCACTTTGCGTATCTTCATCCTGCTTGTTCTGTCCTAACCACTCAAGAAATCCAGGACCTAAAGCTTTAGGGAATGTGCCCAATACCATGAAACTCCAAATACAATTGTCAGAGTGCTGCTGGCTGCTGATAATCAAAAACTCCTGATAACGTGGGTTGGTTACTCTTCGAGCCTTAGGCAACCTGCTTTCAGAAATGATAAATGGATTCAACAAGAGCTCAACCAGCACTGTGATGTTTATGCTTCTGGAGGGTGAAAGTAGGGTAGAGGGCTTGGCACAGCGTTAGTGGTCTGAATGCATCCTGTAATAGCATGATCTTTCTCTCCTCCCAGTGTCCCGGTATTGAAACATGAAGACTATTTACTGAGGACACCTCCAGTGAACAAGAGCTCCCAGAGACCAGGGAGCAGTCGTGGGAGCGGTTCAGGAAAGAAAATGGTTGGTTTTGGTGCAAACGTGGAAGATGGGCAAGCCCTTCTGATGCAGACCAAGAGGGAAGGCACCAAGTCCAGGAAAGGTAAGGGGAAGCATACTGTATGGCAGGGCCACGAGTTTTGATGGCATTTAGAAGTTGTGTGTGCTCAAGACTGAGTAAAATGCACAATTAAAGAGAGAGGATTGCAAGTTGTTTAAATCAGCCTAAGAGAAGCTAGCTACATTTAAAGCAATAAAACATACTTTCAATAACAAGTGCTGATCTTGGCTGCTGTTCCTGATGAAAGGAAAAAAATAGCCCTTTAGTCTCAAAAAGCTACTACAATGATTTATAACTTCCTTTCCCAAAAAGTACAGTGGGGTTTGCTCTTTAAATGTAATCCTCTTTGCATTCTTTTCCTCCCCAAGCAATGACTTCACCATCAAAACCTGCTATTTTGCCACACAGGGATGTCTGTATTGCTGGAACCTATCCTGCCCTTAGCTTAGTACCTCCACTTAAGGAGCACAGAAGCAGTCTTTCTTAGGAAGAGAAAAGGTTAGGAATAAAAGCAGCTTGGATGTTTCACTGCTGAGCCTTGAACATAATCCTTGTTTCAATTATGAACTGGCTTTTTTTTTTTATTTTATTTTAACTCGTCAGCCAGTTTGCCGTATATGTCAGCATAAAAATAAAGAAAATGGCAAAATGAGAAGAAATGTGGTGCAGTTCTCAAAGGAACAAATAACTTGTGTTATTGGTTAAGACTATACCAACATTAAAAAGCAGTCCCTGTGAAGAAACTTTCTAAAGGGTATCATCAGCCTGGACCCAAACAGTGGCTGAGGTTAATCTCTTCCAAGGCACAGCTACAAAAGTTGGAAGCCTGTAAAGGGCTTGTGTCCAAAAAAATCAATTTCTAATTTGAAACAAAATCATTTTTGACTAACAGGGGTTCAGGACCCATTACTTTTGCTGTATAGTCTGCTGACATTTCACACTTTCTGTTGTGCACAATGAATCCTAATAGTCATTTTATAACATTGCTACACCAATCAATTTAAGCAAGAGAAAGCCGTTACAATTCTGCAAAGTTTCAGGGGCAATTTTCACTGATGGTTTTCTTTTATGTTTTTTTTTTTCAGCTATCTTTTTTTTTCTTCTCTTTTCCTTCTGCCCCCCTCCCTCTCAATGCTGTAGTGATGAAATTGAGATTTTTCACAGCTGGGTGATGGGTTTTGTTCTTTGGGTGGGGGTAGTCCCAAAAACGTAATTTATTTTCCATAGATTCAGGGAGAAAAAATCCAACCTGGCCCCTTCTTCATTCATTTATTTCATTTTGTAGTGCTTAGGAGAAGTTACAAGCCACATCTGGCTATTGCACGTAGCAACTGAGCTGCACCTGTGCTGATTTAGTGATTGTAGCGGTCAGCATGATCTCTGGAGATGGTGGGTATCTTTTGCTTACACTTACTGGGATTGCTAGCTTTGAAGATGCAGAGCTGTGTGGCAAAATTTGACTTCTAAATATTGGCACTTGCTGTGATACTAGATAAAGTTCAGAGGAATGGTTTCAAGCTGTGGAACAACCTCGGGTCTATTACTGATTTGAATGGTAGTTTATCACAGGGCAAATTACCTAGCACTAATCACTGAAGTTGAAATGTTCTGTATTTTAGTACCTTTTTAACTGGCTCCTTCTGTTATAGATCTGGAGTCCTTTAGCAGGCATACACACATAAAGTGTGTATGTAAAGTGTTTTTTCCATCTTTGGGGATCATTACAACCCAATGTCAGGATTTTTAATTGTAGATAGTCCGGACTCTGTCCCTGCTTTTGCTGGATATTTCCATGTGCTGCTGACCTGGGATTTCTGCTTCAATGCAGTGTGGGAAAGGGAATGAAGTAAACAAGGAGACATCTTGAGGCATGAAACTTAGTGTTATTTACCCTCATACCTTAAGGTGGCCTTTTAGTCAAAACACAGCAGTGCTGGATACTGTCTGCAGAAACATGTCCAACTGAAAATTTCTTGACGGTTCTTAGTTGATCTATTGCTACAGAAGTTTATTTTTCTCATGCCTTGATTGGTCTGGTCTGTTGAAATTGTATGTTCTTCAGAATGGTAACTCTGTGCAAGCACACCTTAGTGCAGTGCTGATGTGGGCCTTTGGGATCACTGTATTATCCTACTGTGCCACTGGGAATGCTGCAACTCATGGTAACATCCCTCCAGAGCCACATAGGCACTTGTATCTGGTTTAAAATTGTTAATCTGGAAATAGTTCCCATCCTGGAGTGGTGGAAGGCTTTCCTGCCCACAGGACTGCTCACCTACTGTGAGTATAGAGAGTTTGGAAGGGGTAATTTCCTAACAAATCCACTTTTCCATTCTCCCTGGAGATGTTTAGTGATGGGGAGAAGAGCACTGTTAGTGTGGTTCCATCACCTTGTGAAATGGGAAGGGTCACTGGTGCTCTTTTTGCAGGGTAGTAACTTAGAGGATTGACTTAGGCAATCCAGTTTTCATTCCCCCACTGTTGCTTTTTGTCTCCTATTTCTGTTTGCTCCTTAATTTTTATTCTTGTGCTTTAGCAGGTGTTTGTGCCTTGTAGTCAAACTTTTTTAGTTTTACCAGCAAAACTTTAAGCAGTTGAAGCAATCCTGAAGTCTTAGATCCTTTCAGCAGTAAATTGTTTTTATTGGTGTCACCACCAGCTATGTCAACGTGTACTAAAATCTAACAACTTGTATAGTTAAAAAGCACTGGAGTATAGAAATGTGTGTTTCTCTTCTGCTCTGGAAAATTTTTCTTTGGGGCTGGGAAACTTAAACTAGATTCTTCCCATTGCACTCTGCAATATTGGGCTCTTCTCTACATTTCTCTTTATAAAGTATTCCTTTCTACCCACTTTGTAAAATACCTCTGCATTGAAACAAAAGAAAACTATTTTTTCCTTTGTGTCTTTGTTGGATATAACATTGTTATGATGTTGTGCAGCATGCATAGCTTTCCTTTCCATATGTAAAACAAAAAGCCAGAGAATGAAAATTATTTTACCTCCTTTTAGCCCTGTACTTTTCCAGGGCCTGGTTTTTCTGTATAGTGTTTATTTTTCAGTAGTTTTTCTAATGTAGCTTCTTAGGGATTCAGGATCTGGCACTTCTTCCCTTGAGGGAAGACTCTTCTCTACAATCGAATAGAGCAATTAGTTAATATTAGTGAAGTGCTTTGAAGATGTGAAGTACTATATAAATGTTAAGTCTTATGAATATTACTATTATTCAAGTCATAAAGATTTCTTTTATGATTATCAGCCTAGATTTCCCTTTGCTTACTTTCATCCCATTGCTACTTGAACCAACCTCAACCATATTTCTTCATTCTTAGTGTTTACATTTTCAAAATATAGACTGCTATATTTCCCCTCTTTCATAATGTTTTAGTTGTCTGTTTTTGAAGCAGAAATATACAGCTATTTGAGTTTTCTCAAATGATTCTTTAATCTGCTTTAAATCATTCTTGTACCAAGTTATCCAAATTGAAAATAGTATTCTTAACATTACCATTTAGAAGACATCTATAATTGCTTTGGGGGTATCTTGCCTGCAAGCTTATATCTAGTTTGTTTTTTACTATTCTGTGCTACTCCAGATTCTTTCCATTGGTGTCAGATTATCACACCACGTAGAGCTTTTCTTTTTTTCCAAGGGTGAATGTGTCTATTCTTTTTCCATGTTTCTTGCTCCTTTAGATCATCTGCAATGTCTCCAGTCTCATACTGTCTTCCAACACCTGCAAATCTAATTAATTTGCTGTCATTTGTATCACCCCCGTTCTCTATGACTTTTCATAAATAATTACCAGTCACTTCATAAATTCATTAACTAATTCCCTTTAGCCCTGAAATATATATCCTTCAGACTAAAGACTTTGTATCTTTTCTTCTCCCCTGATAATTTTTTTTCATCAGCTTTATATAGGCAGGTATTATACATCAACAGGGTCTTCATTATCTTCTACTTGCCAATTTTCCTTTCCTTTATTTTTTTTCATAGTATATTTTAGAATTATTAGTAGCTTGGACATTTTTGGGATCATTATTGATTTAATCATCTTTGTATATTTGCTTGTTCTTTGGCATTTTTTTTCCCTCTATTGACCTGCATGCTTTCATCAAGATATATTTTTAAACTTTTTTTTTTTTTTTTAGATATGCACTTATTTGGGATTTCTTGCTACCCTTGTTTTATCTCTAGGCAGCCTAACAGCCTCAGTATATTCCTACATAGTTTCTTTTCTTGTTTTCTGTTTCTAGCCCTGGCAATATTTTCAAACATGGGTATTTGAACAGTCCCCTTGAGGCTGTGTTGGCCACTTCTGAGTCCATATATTTTCTTTTTCGCAGAAATACATCTAGTTTGCCATGAATGCTGTATGTTGTCAGTGTGCCAACCTTTTCTTGTATTAGGAATTGAATATATTCTCCCATGTTCTCTGGGGTTTTATTACTTTATTATTAGTTTTTTAAAATCCAGCTGCCTCATTCCACTGTCACGTGAAATGATTTCTAAATATCTCTTATTCAATTATAAAGCCAAAAGTCTAAGCAAGAGGCTTCCAGTCTTTACATGCATACCCACTCTTCTCATCATGGATTGGCACACTATCAAGTTGCCAGGGACACACAATCAGCATATATTCCCATGATATTTCCAAGAGTTCCTTTTCTGATAATTAACTCTTTGTTAGGTGAGATTTTTTTCACTGCATGGTACTGAAGCACAGTTCATTATGCAGTTTGATAAGAACCCATTTTTTTGTTAGCCTCCCTAAAGTGCACCTTAAAACATATGGCTTCACTAAATTGTATATATTTGTATAAGTCTTAAATCAGTGCACTGTTTTAAATAAACTTAATCCCTTGGACATCTGTAAATTTTGTGCTGATGCTAGAATTACAGCCTTGTGTGCTTCATGTTTCAGCATGGATGATGGATATTGTTGCTGTTCACAGAACTGAGAAATATTTAGTCATGACAGAATTACATAAAGAGCTAAACAGTGGTTTGACTTTAATTTTTGCTGATACTTGCAGTTTTCTCTGTGCTAACTGTATAGTTAGATGATGTTGGTTGCACGGAACTAATTAGGCTAGATTAAAAAAGCCCAAACCCACAGGGTTTTGTGTAGTAGATCAGATTACTCCTAATTTTCGTATTGCCTTTCCCTCTGTGCTGTTTGTCTAACTAAATCGTATCTATTTGGAGGGGAGAGGCAGGAGTAGACTATCAGTTCTATTTTATTGAAAGCAGAATACTGTTATATTTACACTTGAAGGAATAAAATCTTACAGCACATCATGAGAACTACATCTGTGAAACAAGCTGAATTCTGAGGACCACTGTAGGAAATGATAACAGTGCAAGTGTCTCAAAGTTTGGGCAATAAGATGGAGGCTGTAGTGTGTGTCTTATTCTACAGATATGATTCTGTGTGGCCTTGAAATGGATGCTTTGCGCAGTACTGTCCACTAATGGGTTCTGTGGTTGCCATTTCTCTGTATATATCTGGCACTTCAAAAAGGTTTCAACATCTAATCCCAATGTCCTGTAATAATGCAGTATTGTGAAACATCTATCCCCAAATTAATAGCCTCTGATGTCTGGCTTGTCTTCCCTTCATTCCACAGGGATAACTTCTGGACCTAGGAAGGATGCAGCCACATCTCCTGGGTTGATGGCCAGAAGCAAAGCACTTGCGACCACAGTCGTATCACCAATCCAGCATGACACTTCACGGTAAGCTGCTGGGTAATCTCCAGTTTAAGATTCTGCAAACACAACCATCACATTCTCCTAGATGCAGTGAAGTGACTGAATTTCTATGATGTTTCATGTTTGCACTAGCTGGATGATATAAACTAAAACCTGCCATATCCTTTTGACATTTATAGTAAGCCTTAAGTTGCTTGTTAGAATAAGAAAAGCAGGAATATGCCAAGTTCTAACATTTTAATTTTACTTAGATTTTGAACAGAAAGTATTTTATGTTTCAAGTCCTGACACATTAAATACCTTTGTAAATAATTTGAATGGACACTGTTAACCCTGTTAGGTTTTACATCCATAAGAAGATTTTAATCCCTCTGTATTTGCCTGCTTCCTCCCCCAACCCCACATTTTATCAAATGGCATTTCTTTTAAAATGTTTTGTATGAGAATTATTTTATGTTTAATGACAAGCAACAAAATCACATTAAGTCAGCAATTCCTGATTATGCTATATATCTGCACTAAATGCACTGGAAAAGCAGCATTATCACTTCTGCTCCAGTGAAAAAACTGAAAGCAGCATTGTTGTTATGCTTGCAAGTCTGAAAACAACTTGCCTTCTTTAGGCAGGATTACATTTCTAGTGGTAAATGCCTAGAAGAACAGCATGCAATCTCTGCTTTTCTTTGTCATACCCTACATTGTCTCAGAATAAAATCTTTAGTTAGGCAACAAAATAAATGGAGATTGAAATATGAATTTGCAGTATTTTACACCATTAGTTAGATAACTGTGCAGTGGCATAATGAGAATGTGCAACCATTCATAAGAAGAGTTAAATGTTTGTGGAAGGATGAGAGGGCTAGAGTCAGATTTGATCTTCTCTTGGCCCAGTGGACTAGGAAAATGTATGCTTGATATCATCCTTGTATTCTTGGCAGCAGCTGGCAGTTTATTTCTATCTTCTAAGAGAACTTGCAATATATAATAGGTGAAAAACCACTATCAATATTGACAAATTTGTACTTACTTGCTATGGAAACACTTTTCTTTTTTTTTTCCTGCTGATGGGAGGGGTGATAATTCTGGGAGGATTTAAGAACTGAGTTAGATTAGGCTGTGTTTCCCACAAGTAGCTCTGTGTTTAAACTAACAGAAAACACAAGATTGCCTAAGCATTTTTCTTAAAAGCAAGGGTTACCTTTGCAAGCCAGTCATAGCAGATAAGTGTATGTAAAGATAGTGCTTGATACCGTCTAATAGTGCTAAGTTGAGATTCCATTCAAGCACTGAAGAGTAGATGTAATTATTCACATCATACGACAACTGCTCAGAAAAAGGAATTTTATTCAAGAGGATTGATGATCTATTCTTTTCCACAGAGGGGAGTAAAATATTTGTTGAAATATGCCGTTAGAAATCATACCAGGTAAAGTGATCAGTAAAAGGAGTCTGATTAGCTGCCATCCTTAAAGGATTATTTTACCAGCTGATGACAAATTTTGAAAAACTCTTATTTCTGGAACGCTTTCTCCTATTCTTACTCACTTACTTTCCCTCCAATGGTGCTGCAGCTACAATTGACCATAAGCAGCCATGTTGTGCTTTCCCTTACTCATGGCCTTCTCTAATTGAAAATGGTAAATGGACAAGTATTTCTGGGGAGACCTAAAGCTGATTCTATCCTTCATCAAAAAACCTGCTTGGGCAGCAGGTCAGTCTCAATTTATCACTGAATGGTTATAAGCTTAGACTGCAGGTTTAACTAACTAAATTAATCAATATTGAGAATTATTGCTGCTTTTGTGCCACTGAAGTTAGGGTTTGTCAGCATGTTCATTATGATCTGTGATTTGGGGGGGTTAACAGATTAACCACAACAGTTGGCACAGATCTGAAACTTGCAACACAAAGCCCTCGCCTAAGAGCAAATTTATTTATTCAGCAGTACATGTAAACCTAATTACTTTTGACTATTTAAATTTATAGGACTAGATTCAACTCGTGTTTGTGCCAGCTTTAACTAGCACAAACCCTGGCACCCAGCAGCAGCAGCAGTGGAAAGCCTGCCAGGGAGAAGGTGTTGGAAAGCGACAGAAGCTCCCTGGCAGTGTGAGGCATCAGGGTGCTAGCACAGCTTCTGGGAAGGGCTGGCTGGATAAGCAGGCATGGCAGGTAGAAGATGTGTTGGCATGATAGCCTGTCTTGGCAGGGCTCAACGGGAGGCTTCAGTGTGTTACAGCTACCTCCTGCTTGAGGAAGAATTGCTGCAGTCCTACATTCTTCTCTGTCTCAAAGTGAATTGTGTCTGGAACAAGAAATAAGTGTCCCTAGAAGGTAAATGTGAACCTTGAGAGCCTTAGTGCTAGACCTGTAGAAGGACCAGACTTGAAAAATGAGTGTGCACAAGGTGATTTCAGTGATAGTTCTGAAAGAAAAGAGAAACCCAACTTTTCTATATCTGGCATCCGGAGATGGGCTAATAGTGAGTTTGTTGGCCCATGATGCTTCTATTCGTGTCAGTCGCTGCCTTCTGTGGTGCAGCCAAGCACTGAAAGTTTGGCTATCCTGTGTTCTTAAGCCAAGTGCTTACACCTGCATGAGGCCCTTGAAATTATGTTCACAGCATGTTTGGGAAGCTTTTCTACTCCATGTGCTTTTTTATCTAGATCAAAGCCAACATATTTGGACAAAAAGACCCCAAAAACCAAACAAACCCCAAGCAAAGTTAGGGCTGGGCAGATTTGGAAAAGTAAGTTTGTTTCTTACCCCTAAAGCAGAGTTATTGTCTTAAACATTATCTTTTTGGTGACCAGGACATCTTTCTCATAACTGATGTTTGCCTAGAAGAAAGACTCTGGGTTTTACTTGTGAGCTGGAGGGAGGCTAGAAAGGGGAAGCAGTGGCATGTTGATGCTTTCATTTAGTAATGAAGCAGTTTTTTCATAAACTAGATCTTATTGCAGCTATAATCAGGTACTGATTTCAGCAAAATAAGTGTTGTGTTGCACACAGAAGTGAAACTACTCTAAATTAAAGTATTCAGCTATTTTTGAAGGAAAAAAAAGAAAGGTTACAAATTGTACATTCTGAAAGACTGTTTAATTTGATTACAGCTCTGTTGCAATTGTCATGCTCTCCCCACGCAGAAACAGTTGTAGTGTTGAGTTTGGCACAATAAGTCCTATAACACTGCAGATAATCAAGCACTTAAAAAGACACAGGCAAAGGTTGTTCTGCTCACCATGGAAACAGATAATTCTCCTGTAGCATTTTTCACACTGGACATCAAAGAAGCGAATGTAAGAACAGTTAGGTAAATTAAGGGATTGAGTGATAGTCTGGGATTTCAGCATTAAGCCTGTGTTTTCTTGTTGCAGTTTCAAATCAAAGCTTTAATGCTTGCTGAATGCATTGTCTTTGAGTGAAGTTTCTTGTAGCCATTAAAATAAGTGATTTAGAAGTTCTTGCAATATGAATGCTATATTTGAGCTGTATTATTATCTGTTAGACTACAGTGGCCTGTTGGATTTTTTATAAACAGATTGTATTGCATAAATTTTTGTTTAGGGACATTTTAAAAACAAAACTATTTACCCAATTGCCCAGCACATCTCAGGTGAATGTGTATTCAGGGACTTTTAAGCAAATTAATATCTGATGTAAAATATAATGTGCAGAGTTGTATACTTAATAATGCACACTGGAATAGTCTAGAGTAAATCTGTTATGCTGAGTGTTAGGAAATATGACAGTGATGAGATTTAAGCTCTTGCTTTACTTATGTGGTAGTTGCTCGTCAGATCTGTGCATAGTGGATGCTTAAATATGGTTATCAACCTAAGATGATCTATGAAGTTCCTTCTGCTGTAGACTCCAAGCAAGCACTGAGAAAGAAATAGAATTATTTTTCCCCCCTTAGGATCAGATACTGTTCAAGATTCAAAGGAAGCAGAAAACTTTCATTCCAGATTTAACTGAGGAACACTTAAAGAGATTAAAAGTGTGTTTGGAGTGGGGTGGTGAGTTAATTTCTGAATGTGGTAGGAGACACAAGTTTTGCCTACTCCCTGAGAAAGCCAGCAGTGCAAAAAGTCCAATGTAGTTCCATATGCAAGTGATAAAACCAGACATTGGCAAATTAATCTCTCTTATTCACAGTGTAGGTTGTTAATTGTTCTCTCTGCTGGCTGTCGATATAATGTGAAATTTTCATTCCCCATTCAAGATGGAAAAAGTTGTGGCTGAAAATGTTAACATTTGCATTTTTATTTGTTGATTTATTTAAAGGACAGCCTCTCTTACAGCAATCCATCACTCAGTGACACCCCAAATATGAATAATGTATT
The DNA here is from genome assembly GCA_013396755.1 of Sclerurus mexicanus. Classification (NCBI taxonomy): domain Eukaryota; kingdom Metazoa; phylum Chordata; class Aves; order Passeriformes; family Furnariidae; genus Sclerurus; species Sclerurus mexicanus. Next base: position 95,553 of record VWZF01001134.1, read on the forward strand.
GTAGACTTGCGGTTACAATGTGTAATAAGTGCCAGAGACAGTAGAAGAATGTTAACTATGTTGCAAATGTAATATTTATCGACTCATAGTTTATTGCTTTCGAGGTTCAATAATACTGACCATAGGACATTAATATCACTTATCTTGATTTTAGTTGGGCACCTCTGTATGTAGAAATAACCCATCTATCTCATACTTACAAAATAAATGTGAATTTTACAGCACTTTGTAAGAAGTGCATTGTAGGTTTCTTGGCTTAATGCTCACAGTTCGCCTTTCCTGCCTTCTCATTTACTTATGTCTGACAATGATCCCACTCCAGTTGCCTGACCCAGGTAGTGAACACCTCAGCATTCTTCTAGAGGCTTTATTTACTGGCTGCATTATGATCTTGTGCCTCAGATAGGATTTGGGCCAGATCTCTCTTCCTGTTGAAGACCTGTATGAAAAGAAGCTGTCAGGCGCTTTTGTAGTGCTTTTGTCTGAAAAGACGATGGCTGACGCAACTTCTTGTTTGGAAAGACACACATAGCAAATCTAAACCATCTCTCTTTGAGGATCACGGATATCAGAAATAGAAGTGTGTAACTAAGTCAACATTTGTTATAGACATGGTGTTTATTTACAGGGAAATTTTTACTCATTGAATAGAAATAGGTTAGAGCAACTTGGGAAGATTGGGATTTAAAATCCAGTGGTTTTGAGAACCAAAATTCTATTGATAACCTGCGTACAGAAAGAATTTGCAATAAGGCTATACTACTTCAAATCCTTCAGTAGTAATTATTCTTGTCTTCAGTAGTTGCTCCAGGGTTCTGCCTCGGAAACTGATACCGCCTGGGCAAACACTACTCCTTATCTACACTTCTCGGTTACAACCACTAAAAGCTTTGAAGTCTCAGGGGTGAAATGCAGATGTGAACCCAGGACTGGGATCTAAACCAAATTTAACAATGGGAGATTTCAAGCTTCTGTTGAAATCAGATTTTACCTGTGAAGCCTGGCTCTTGGGAAACTTGGAATTGGGTTCAGCCATGAAAATGATAAGCCTTGATTATATTTCGTGTTGTAGACATCAAGTAAATTTTGAAGTGACATTCTGTATTTACATCTGAGGTTATCAAATTTAACACATCATTGGCTTCTTTCCTTACTGTGTGTAACAGGAACACCTATTTATGTCAAAGCAGCCTACCTAATAGCTGCTTTGCAGTAACAGTTTCAGTGTGTCCATTGCTGACAAAGAAAATCATATTGGGAAATTCTGATTTGCAGTGCAAAAGGATTAATGTTAATTGCCAACTGTTGGCTGTAATTGTCACCCTCATTAAAATGCAGAATTATGTATTTCTTAGTTATAAATAACCGTTCTAATTGTACTTGATGTATGCCAGTTTAATCAAAAAGTACACTTGCAAACAAGCAGATATTTGCATTAATCTAGCACTGGATCTTTAAGTCTTTTTTGATCATCTTTTATTCCAAGCTTTGACTAGTTGGGGAAGATCTATTACAGCTATGTATCCTTTACACATTTTTTTTTTTCAGCTCTATGGATCTGACAGGATTTTGTATTAAAATGAGGGGAAATGTCTTCCGGGAATGTTCACTGCAACAGAAAACGTGTCAGTTTTGAAGTAGTTGGCAAGGTTTCCATCATTCAGTGGTATGACAATAACTTGATTGTAGTTTGAAAGTAATAATAAGCAAAGGAAAATAGAGTACAAATCATAGTGTGAAACTGACTTAACTCTTCACATCATTTTCATTATCTTAATTACTTTTTTTTACAATTTTTTCTTCATGTGCATTTGTGGTTTTTTAAATGCCATGTTAAATCTTAAGTTAATGTTGGTTTGTTGGATGTGATTTCTGCTTGCATTTGTAATCACAGCAGTGAAAACTTAGCCTCAAAATATTTTCAGGTTCCTTCTGTGCTTTGCTCTACTCCTTTGACAAAAAACTGATTTGACTGTTTTTTTCATCCACTGATACCTTGAGTGCTATGCATTGTGCTTCTAAATATTTTCTTAGTATTACTGTGATGGAAATTTCTACAGAGCTTAGCAGGTTAAGTTTAAGGCTCCTGTCTCATGGTCCTCTAAGGAACTATTCTGTTCCTAGGACTGTGGTAATTTCTCCTCTTTCAGAGGCATTTTCTCTTGTTTTTTTTTAATATGTTTTTCTTTGAGGAGAGAGGAATTGATGAATAATATGTGCAGGATAATTACATCCTACTTTAAGAAGTCTTTATCCCTAAAGATGCTATATGATACTTCCACCATGTTGCTTATGTGTTAATATACTCCCCTCCTCTACTGCACCTGCTGGTGCTTTTCAGGCTGTAAACTCTTTAGAGCAGTATCTCCATGGTTGGTTGGTCCATGTAATAATGATGATTAACTGTGATGATAGTACAGTTAGGGTGGAATTCATCCTGCTCATCTTGAGACAGCTGAGCTAGTTACCCTCAGCTCATTTTGTGGTCAATGAATTATTTTAGAATCAGCTAAGTATCCTTTTGGATGATACCTGTCATGCCATGAGCTGTAAGATAAGCCTGGAGGAATGTGCACTCAAACCTTATCCCTCTTGTAGCTGAAGATGGGGCTAAAAATAAGTTGTTTGTCATTTGTATTTTCATTATGGATTGGAGGCAAGTGCAGGGTTAACCTATGCACTGCATGGTCAGTGCCCTGATTATTAATATACTTTTAATGCTCGCATTATGAATCAAAGGGCTTAGATATCAAAGATATAAAGCCTCCCATTCTGGGAGAGGGAGTGTATATGCATGATTGTGAACATACAGCATCTTCCTCAGTAGCATGTGAGTTTGGGACATGATAAAGTGTTTCATAAAAGTTGTGGTGATGGAAGTTTGGCTGCTCTGGAGAGTACTTTTCAGAAGTGCCATGACCTGGTGTTGCCCTGTAACTCGAACATAGGTGGCCATAGTACTGCAGTGTTTCTGGGGTCTGAACAGAGCCTTGTTCCACTCATGTCCATCTCTGCCTGACAGAGGTACCGTGCGTCAGGAGATGGTCTCAGTGGACACACACAGCTCTGTCTTCTCAGTTATTTCCAGGCAATGAGTTGCCTGCTTAAAAGCCTCTTGCCTCTCTTGTCACTTAAGGACGGTAATCAGTACTTTATAGCACCTCATTTGCCCTGTTTCCAGCTTTTAATTTACTTTTTAGTCCTGTGTGGTATTCTACTTCTCTCCTTCAATAAAGACATCCAGCTTTTTTTCATACTACCATGAATAGCAGAGTACCAGCAGCAAATGTCTCTTCCTTATTTGTCCTTTCTCTAGGCCGCTTATGAACGCATTAAAGAGTTGAGACCCTAACAGATTTCTTTGAGGCTGGTGACCTCTCTGGGCACTTTATAGCAGACCAGTTTTAATGTTTTCTCTTGACTTCCTGAGTTTTAACCAGTTATCTATCCATTAATAGATTTTTCTCTTTGTTTATGACAACTTTTAAGTCTCTGATAATAGATTTTCTGGAGGGCTTTTGGAACTCTGCAAAGACACTGTAAACTGTATTTTCTTTTTGAGATGCAAAATAATCTTATGAATCTTGTAAAGGTCCCCAGTGAATGAAGACTTAATGTGAAGCCTCTGCTAATATGTCAGGTTTGTTGTTTCTTTATTATATTTTCTATCAGTATGCTTTTCTAAACATTAGACCTCTTCATTTGTAGGTTTCTGCATCTTTCCAGTTTACTTAAAAATATTCCTGCATTTGCCCCAGAACTGAAGCAGTTTTAGGCAATTAGTTACATGCTACAGTTAATAGTTCAGCTATTTCATACCTGAGCTCCTTCAGAAGTTTGAGAAATACCAGCTGATCCCAGCAATTTATTAGTATTCATTCATGTAGATTTGTTCTGTAATTTACTTGCACGACATTTCAACTTCAAAAGGTCTTCCACCATGTCTTCTGTAGCTTCAAAAGCTTTTTAAGTTCCTGCATGGTGAGTATATGTTCAGTTCATGGAGCTTTTCCGCTATGGCCTTGTCATCCTTACCTGCTCCTTTATATCTGGCTCCCTATTTTTTTATATACTGAGAAGTGGGATTTGTTATTAGACCCTATGCTTTCAGCAGGATAACCCTAAATCTTTAGCTGGAATTTTTTTGTTGGCTTTGATTTTGTGGTGATTTTTGTTGTGGGTTTGTTTTTTTGTGTTTTAATGTGGTTGGTTTGGTTTTTTTTGTGGTTGTATCTGTTTATTTGTTTTCCCCTTGATCTGTCAGTTTGTCCTTTCTGTTTTCTTTATTTAGACCTGACTGGATGTAACAGTTTACTGGTCCACCTAAACTGGTATGACTCAATTTCATCCTTCTCAAGTGTTTCTCCATACGTTGAATCTTTATTTTCTGAGCTCTAGTATGACTATTATTTTTAACAAGCTTTCTTGTATTTTTTCCACTTCTGAAGTGGAAGACTGCTGTAGCAAATTTTTCCAGAGTGGTATATGCTGTGTGTTGGTTGTCACATCTGGACAGTGCAATGGACTGCTCCCAGATGTGTGATTTTGTGGAATGAACAGTACAACAGACAAGGGCTCTTCAGCTTGGAAAAGAGGTGGCTAAGTTTAGGATGTTATTAGAAGTTCATAAAATCAAAAGTGACCTGCAGAAAATGAGTAGGGAACAAATCTTTATTTTCTTGTCTAGTGGAGAAACTGCTGGCTATCCAACGGAATTGTGAGATGGCACATTCAGAGCATATAACATGGAGATAGAGACCCAGAGTCCAGTGAGCTCATATCCTGACCTCTTATTATTGTGTTCCCAACTCCACATACTCAAAAATGGTCATTATAGTTTTCTCTAACTTACACAGCCTTTTAGCTGAAGTCTTTCTGGATATATGGATTATTATAATGATTTTTAAATAATGTTCTATTTTTAAGTAACTATCATCTCTTAATGTCCTTGTTAAGACATTTCTGACTGGGAAAGACCACAAATCCGGTCATACAATGTTACACATCTGTCATTACTTTGATAGAACATAATAACAGAGAAGATCTGGACTTTGATTTTTCCTGTGTCGGGGAATGAAAGAACCAAGGTGTCTTCCACATTTGGGTAGGGAAAGTCATGGCAGTGTTTCAGAGTAAAGGATATTGAACTTTAAACTATTTAACTAAATGCGTTTTTATTTTGTAGACTTTCCAGCATTACTTTGGGGAATGCTGAATCATGTAACTTACCTTTTAGCTTTCTGATACAGATTTGATGAAAACAGAGTTGGTGGAATGGTTTCTGGTTACAAATCTTTGTTCAAGCTGAGTGCACCCATTTTTACTGTAGGTGTTATTGTTTTCTCTTCCTAGGGCACATTTGCCTTTCTAAAACACATACTATTGATCATAGTTCGGTTTGGCTTTGTGATGGGCTGTGGTTAGAGCACTAGGGATGTTTCTTCAACATTTAAATTATGTTAAAGGAGAACAGTATGTTGGTCGGTTTTTTCACCATTTATTTAATATTAGATACTACTTTTATTTAAAATTTAAATTTCTCAGTGTGACATACTTCTAGCTCTCAGTTTGGTGCCATGGGTGTTAATTTTGTCTGTTCTGTGTTGTTTATGGGATGCTGCTTAGTTTGTGGCCCTCAGGGAGGTGGGAAGGGAAGTGACATTATTTCTTTAGTCTGAATGTGTTGGGAGGGAAATAATTTTGAAACATGATGTAAAACTAAACCTTTTACTGAAAATATTATTGTATCTTTGTTTCTGCCCTGTACTAAGTTAGCTCTGTCTGTTTAATAGTGGTGCCTTAAGTGTTGTGTTTCACCTTTAGTTCTTCCCACCAAAGTATTCAAAGTTTCGAAGTATTTTGCTTTGTTAGATACTGCTGGAGAACATAGGGAAAATGATCTACTTGAAGATGTCCCTGCTTATTGTAGGGTGTTGGACTGGATGACCTTTAAAGGTCCCTTCTGACCCAAACTATTCTATGATTCTGTGAAAAAAATTGCTGTTAACAGTTCTTTTTTTTTCTGTAAAAAACAACCAAAGACATTCTAGAGTACTCATATATAATTCATGTATTTAACAGCTTTTAAAAGATATTCTCAAAGCCTCTAATGCCATTGTACTTTTAACTTTCGTTTTTGCTTCATCTGCGTTGAATCATCTTTTACTACTTAAAACAGAAATTGGGTTTATTGAAACATTTCAGTTCTGATTATTTTTTAATAAAGATGAAGAAGTCTAACCTAATGAAATCACTGGAATGAAATGAGAAAAATTAAAAAAAAAATTAATAAGCTGGAGACTTGAAGTTTTTATTAAGTCACATTTGGCTGTATGTTTCTCTGTGGGTACTGTCTGGAATCAGTAGGGTGAGAAACATGTCTTGTAAGGAATGACCTCTGCACTGTTAGACTGACTTTTTCTGTTCCATTTCCAGAAGGGTTACTGGAAACGTGTTACCAGGAGTTCTTACATGAGTTAACTTCTGTGCCTGTGATCACAAAATTGTGGTTTGAGGTGGGCAGTAATACTGAACTCAGATTTATTTTTCTTTGCCCCTCTAGTTCAGACCTATAAATATATTTTGTAGAATATGCCCTTCAGTCTGTTGGATATCTGTGAAACATCGTAATGTACAAGCAGCTTTATGATTTATGAGTATGCAGACTTCTTCATGCTCTTAGAAATAAAATGCTTCCTGCTCCATGCAGATTATCTAATAATTCCCTGTGGCACTGTGTCGGTGTGTTTGCAGTATGAAGAGCACTGTTTTCTCCAGTCTGATATGACATGGTCTTGTAAGTGTCCGTGCCCCTGTCCCTGGTCCTGCACGGAATTTTTCGAGCTCCTCTCTTGTACCAATGACCTTGTCCTTAATGAGGAGCCTATGTTCTTCCAGCACTGCCTTTTCTTTTTACTGTAACAGGTGAAGCAATTCCTAGAAGGACTTTAACAGGGCTCCAGCTGCTGCTCATCCCAGCTTCTGCTTGATTCTGTTAATTGCTCTGTGCATCCCTGTTCTTATCCATATGCTTGGAATTTTGAACCTGTATATCTGCCTCGTTTGTAGGCAACAAACCGACCTCATAAGAGAGTTGTCCTCTCCCTCTCCCTCCCCCTTCATTGCCAAGTTCAAATCTCTTTCAATCTTTTTCTTATCTCCTAATGGCCTCTCAGCATCTAGATTTCCAGGCATGAAAGAAAAGTGTGTTTTCTTAACTCAGCCTGCAGTGACAGCCAGATACGACTGTGATGAGCATCTTAAGGGACGTCTAGATCACTAGAATGTACAGGCCTGTTGTAATTATCTGTACAATTTTCTTGCTTTCTCTCCTTCTGTTTTGTTATGAACTTTTTAGCAGCTCACAGTTTCTACCAGTGCACAAAGCGTGACATCGCATGGCATTGACTTTACTCAAACCAGAAGATTTTTGTGCCAAGGTTGTAACATTGTATCATTACTTCATTGTATCTGTGTGAAAATTTTAATTTCACGCCCTGTGGACTTCACTGTCTCTGTGCACTCTGATCGTGTTGTTGCATAGAAGGGTAAGTCCCTGGGTCACATTCATTTTGTAGTGTATTTTTTGGGGGGTTGTTTTTGCTTTTTTTTTTTTTTT